>SDVV010040510.1:0-10527 GCA_016164225.1 Gammarus roeselii | reverse complement strand
GGGGGGGCCCGGCCATTATGACGCGGCGGGGGTAAACCAGTGAAAACTGTGGGCCCTGCTGCTGACGACGGTTCCTCGGTACATTCGGGACCCAGAGTGTAAGTTGAGGGGCTACCGGCCGGACCCTTTAGCACAAAAGGGCTAAGTTGTGTGAATGTGAGCGTGTGAGGGTGTGAGGTGCGCCTTGCCGTCGGCCACCCCCCTTTCTGGGGGATGCGGCCTAGTGTCTGTATCTGTATCTGTAGTAAGGGGTTGGTCACTGAGGAGTAATATCACTCGCGGAGATCATCTGTGCTACGATGGGTTCATAGTTAGGACCACTCGCATCCGTGACGGGAGAGATCGCTGGACTGGGTGTGATCATGTCACTACTAAATGGAACGGCTGATGTCGTGTTAGCAAGTTAATTCTGTGACATGTGGGTCTCATTAACGGGGTTATATTTATTTGCAGATTATATTGCTGTGGCATTATTAAAGAGTTGAATTTTGGTCAATTACCGTGTCTGCGAATATTTTCATGGGCAGTCATTTCTTTGAATTCGATGAGTTTTGTGCCGTCTTTGTCGCCTGCCTCGGGGAGGAATGGATAGTTTAGCATTCAAGATCACGACAGCTATCGATTTTGTTCATTCATTTTATTCGTGACTGACTTGCTGGGTTCTATAATGTGGCTTCAATCGGGGCCATTATTGCACACCGCAGGTAATATTGCAACTGCCCAAGTTATCATTTTCCACTACTGAGCGGGAATTAAGATGACTAATGATACATCTGTTCTTAAGAATGTATTTGTGCATGCTTAGGAACGAGGGTTTCGTGGTTTAATCCAGGGAGCAGAGGAAATTTCCGCCTTAGTTCCTTAGTCTTTCACCAAGCCAGCTGCAACAATGTTTAAGTCTGTTCTATGGGTGTTGTAAGAAGTTAATTTAATTCATCAGGTGGAATTGAACAACGACTGTAGTTCAACGGCTACTTGAAGTTTGTCAATATTGATAATTTTTAGTACCGCAGTACTTTGATCCGGTTTTACGACGTTGGTTTGATACTTCAGTCGGTGTTTGTGGACGCTTCCAGGTATTGCCTCCAAGTTGTTGTACGACTGATCTTTCCTAGTTACCTACTTATTTGATTGCACCGCTACCATTGAGCGTTATAAATGAGTGGGGAATGATGCTGGCCTTCTCTCCTCAGAGGGAGGGCAACCAGGAGGAATGCATCTAGCCTATTTCTCCTCGTTTGCCTCCCAGTAGCGGCAACGAGATTCTTCGGACTGACATGAATGGCCATCATCCCCATCCAGCCTTTCATGATCGTCTAGGGAACGGTGTGAACATCTTTGTTCTCTATAACAATTTTTCGGTGTCCGTATTTCCAGTATTTATAGCAACGCATCAGACGTTCGATGAAATGAGCAACTCTAGCTTATAGTTAAGGAAAGTTAGGTTTGTTTACATAGTTTGAAAGGTGTAAGGCAATTGAATTTCAGCTGGAGGGCCATAATGTTTTAGATTGGAGTTATGAATTCTGCGACTTCTTCCACACAGTCTACGTACAGTGCATGTCTGGAGATGAATTCATCACCTCGAATCATTCAACTTTGCACCTTCGCGAGATTCGCAAAACAATTTCAGCATGAACTTTCCAAGTAGGTTTGGTGAGGTAAGATTGTGAACGTGTTTAGACACATGCAGGTCCTGGAGAGTGGAGCGTAGCTCAGACGTGCTGTGTCTACGATGATTAAGTCATCATCACCGCTAGTGGCGGTGCTGTTTAGAACTGGTCAGCCGGTAATGGACCACAGCTCTTCTCGTAAAGTGTATGGATAGAAGTCCAGCCTGGCCTTGGTATGGAACGAGATTTTCGTGTTCATGGAAGTCAGTGCCGTTTTTGAACAGGCTCTGCTGGTCAAATTGGGAATATTGTATAATGCTCTTAGTTTTCGTAATTCGGTTAGAGTGATTTTGTGGTGGAGAGTGTGTGGTGGAAGCACATGCGTATATCACGGGGGGCTTGGTTCGTCAAGATGAAGGCCCATAATTGTTACCTATTCCTCACGTTTAACGAGACGGTCTTCGAGTGAATTAGTGCTGTGGTGCAGTTATTCCTTTCAAGCTCGGACAGGCCAGTCTTTTTTTATGGTATTTGAAGTTCAGTCTGTGGGGGACTCGACCATGAGGTATAGTTATCATTGTGTGGGAGACTCGAACATGAGGTATAGTTATCATTGTGTGGGAGACTCGACCATGAGGTATAGTTATCATTGTGTGGGAGACTCGAACATGAGGTATAATGAATGTGATGTAAGAAAACTGTGCCATTCAAATAATACGGCATAATAAATCTCGAATATGAGGTAAAGTAACCATCTAGTAAGATGACTTAACATCTTGTACGAGACTACCATGAAATAAAGATACAGTCATGTAATGGATACGTCCATGTGGTACAGTTAACATATTCGATGCAATACAGAGGTAGAGTTAAGTGTCATTTCAGAGACTTAACCATGATGTAAGAATTAATTACCGGTAGGAATAGTTACACCCCTACAATAAGATTCGACCATATGGTATCCTAATGTCATGTAAAAAATGGAGAATGAAGTTTAGTAAATCAAGCAAGAAAATTATACATAACGATGTAGGTTTTGGACGCGGATGATTTTGTTCAATATAAGTTTCATCTTGGCGACATTTACAGGTGTTCATTTTTAACGTTGCTGACGTAGTTTAGCATTCTCCGATCGGCTTCTACTGCTCTTCTGACTTTTGTTATTTCACCGCAACCAAGATTGCAGATATCGCGATGTTACATTTTGACGTGATAAGGGAAATCTTCGTTAGATCAGTCGGCAACAGGAACACTCCACTCCAGAAGCCGCGGGGGGCTAGGGAGTTTATTTTTCTTATTAGCTCCAGTCTTATGTTCGTGTGTGGTTTTGCTTAACGGCGTTTGCTGAAGTTCTCAAAATTCATGGAAGCTTATGGTCCTTGGTTCGCCGTTGAACGGATCATATTTTTTTATGTACAGCACCATGTATTAGTAGAGTTGCCAAATCAACAGTCTGTGGCAATATTAATAGTGAAAGGAGTTTTCAAAGATATTAGTAACATCGTTGATGCTTACATGTAGTAAGACGAAGTGTGGCTTAGTTGCCAGTAATCGACGAAGTGCGAACAAAAGGCTAGTCTTTGAATGCAAACCACTGACAATTTTTCACTCATCAGTTCGAACTACAATTATAAGTTTATCCGTGTGTTCTCAGCACAGTTATAGTGATTTTTGAAAAAATTCTAGTCCTAGCTATGATACAGAGTTCTAATAGCAGAGCTTCTGAACATCAAAAAATTAACTCCAGTAAAAGTCCAAGATGATCTCAGGAAAAAAATATCTACCACTGCCTTTCGATTAAATATTTCTATTTTTTTCACATTTTGCAAATATCAAAGGGATATTAATAATCATAGAAGTTACGCTCTCCACACAATAGCAGTCTGCTTCACAAACTATGGACATTGCTCAAATATCTGCATTTGCAGTGTTTCGTGATGGAAAATATAAAATTATTCAAAATGAATATATACTAATATCGGAACTAAATAAGCGTTCCAAAACTCAATCCTGCATTTACCTTTGCTGAAAGTGACGTACGTCAAACAATTTTTTGGCGCACTTGATGCAGACGAGATGGGAGCAACCGTCTAGAATGGCGAGATTGCAAACTTCTTTCATTTTCTCGACCCTGCACGCGGGGCAAACTGCTTCAGAGATGTCATCCAGTAAAGTCGAAATCGACTCCGCGCGGTGTATTTTGTTCCATAAGGTCGAAAATGGCTTGGTGAGTGACGGTGATTTTTGAAAACGAATTTCCCGTTCCAGTAACCGTAGTATTTTTAAACTTTGCGGTACGAAGCCCAATACTTCGTTCAGATGGTAGTAGTCCATCATCAGGTCGTGGTGGTAGTTGGTTCTTGACTCGTACTTCCGATGCAGGGTTTCTATGAAGAACATCACCCGACGAGTCTCAAGCTCCATCTTGTCAGGATCAAACTTCTCCTTCGTGAGGTCGCTAGCCCTCATCTTCTTAAGTATGGCGCTCACCGTCTCCTTGGCAACGCTTATTACGGTGCTGACGAGGGTCGCGTCCCAGACACGGGCTATCACAGTCACGTGATATTTATTAACGTATTCAACGTATTCACTTCGTACGGTCATGCTGGTGATGTAGTACAGTTTGGTGGACAGCTTATGAAACGGCAGATTCCGAGCCGCCAGCGATAGCTCCAACAGCTGGTTGAGGCACTGTTGGGCCAGCAAATGATGTTCCTCAGGAATCACTGTAACCTGCAAGATAAGATTATTATTGCTAATAAAGATTAGATTTCTAACAGACCATTGTGATGGTCTGTTAGACCATCACAATCCTTTTCTAACATGTGTCCTTGTTATCCTCACTGTGGCCAGTGTCACCCATCATAGAGTATTCTAACAGAACTAGTTCCTGCAGCTGTACCAAAGGAAATAAACTACACAACGACACACGTATGCAGGGATGAGGGTTGGGGCTCACCGGATTTGGGTTTGATAGATAATTAATTATTTCAAGTGTGATTTCCGAGACCTAAATTCCTAAAAAAATAACAAACGAATCAAATAATAAATTACATCCTGATTGCGTAGGAATATTGGTAAAACTTGGGCTCAGTTTAATAAGGAACCGACAGAGTCTATATCCCGAGATCAAATATACAAAGAGCACTCTGATTCCGCCAGTGCAGCCACCCTGCCGCATCTGCAAAATAGATGTGGAGGCGTGCACACCGCTACAAGCAGGCTGACTTACTGGTATATGCTGTAACAGTGGTGGTTATAGTGGTGCAGTGTTTGGAATGGGGTAGTCAAGATACTAGGAATGAGGATGGCGCCTAAAAATATCCCGTTCACGGTACGCGGTAAGAAATATTCGACCTTGGGTGTTGGAAGGCATGCGGAAAGCAAATATCAACATAACTTCACTTCAAGACACCTTGTGCGCAGTGTTTACATTGCTCTTCCAACTTCAAATGAGTCGGAGAGAACCTCTTTCTGCAATCAAATAATTAATAATGCAGTGGAGAACACGACTCGGAGCATCGGCATCCTGAATGGTCTGCTTCTTATAACATTGAGGATACACTTCATTCAAATACATTTGAATTTCCGTTTGTCACATGGGTAAATTTATGTCTTCTATGGGATTTCTGTCAATAATCGTTTATACTAGAACCTACAGCCGGGATCCTCGGACAAGAGGCAATATGTCTCGAATCCGTGAACCGCCAGTAGCCGGCGGTGCTGCCTCCTGCCGAACTGACCCCACCTGGGAGCTGATCTTAATCCAAGGACGGACTCAAAACAAGGCTCTAGCTTAAACTCTGCTCTGAAAGTCATCGCGCTTCTGGCAACATAGGATTCGTTGACTGACACGTGTACTGATTTACATTAGTTACTTTTGTTGGCATTGCAAGTGTAATACGAGACTTGCTTATACCAAAATAAAGCATGATATACGAGAGATATGCTGAACTAAACGAGCCTGCAAAATTATCTCCAGAGTGTAATACAGCAAGAAAAAAATGGGTTTGTCGTTCACCGAAACATAAGATCCATACCCGGGGAAATTCAACAGGGCATGGAATATGGTTATGGTATCATGTCCAGTGAAAGCTTTTCAATTTAGTGCACAAATCAAATAATCGAAGACTCAATTTGTAGCAAAATAATAGAATTTTTAGGTAATCTTTCACCGCAAAGAATGTACATAGGCTATTGAACAGGACATTCGCCCGCCTGCAATTGTCTACTCAGAAAAAATAATCAAAAGTCACTATTAAAGTCGTCTATAATGACGATACAGTATTCAAGAAAAAAATATTCGAACGCGAGGAAGCCGCCTTCCAGAAAGGTTTAATATCAGGAATAAATATTTATAAATGAAGCCAACATTCCATTTGCTCATTTTAAAAAACACCCCTTAATGAATTTGATTTCGCATACTTCTATTATCGACAGAGTATTTTAATATGATTTTTACCTCATTTCCACCGGAGCCTCAACGCGTGTCAACGAACATTTCCCGCAGGCCACAAGGATCATCCCGCACCTTCGTGCGAGACACCGCGACCTTTACGAGGGTAATGTCAAATCAATTCTTCAATTGAGATATACAAGCAAGCTGGTGCGTACTTGAACGGGGAGGATTTGAACGCAGCTGGTTTAACACTGCTTCGTATAGTACATCATGTTTTCAGAAAGCGATTAGCTTGTCCGGTAGGTTAGGCCAATAAGCATGCGTTGTAGGATGCACGAGGGATTTAAGAAGGCTAGTCGGGCTGCTGTAAGTGCATTACAATCCATCGGAAAGTGTTTCACGCTGATTGCCACCAGGTGGCAACAGGGTCATATGGTGTTGCGTCAGTTCCTATGTCTACGTCTATTAGGTAGTTGTGAGTTATCCAATTATGCCCGTGCACAAGCGGGTTCTGAGCGCTTGTGCACGGGGTTCTGAGCGCTTGTGCACTTATCTGTCGGAGAACTAGGTTTCCCATTCTCTAACCGAGGATACCTGAGAGTAACTTTTTCCTACTCTGTAGCCACATGCCATAGTTTCGGGATGTTATACGAGAGTTCCTGATTGCCAACCAGTCTCGGTAATGTATGGTGATGGACTGTTCTTGATGGGTGGACTCCAGTTGAGCAAAGAAATCAGCAAGCTCGTTCCCTCTTATTGCCACGTGTCCAGTGGTACAGCAGAATTCGACCACTCGACACATCTAGGGCATCGTAATAGATCGTGCAGCAATTTACGAAGAGCAAGGTGTTCATAGTGCAGAGTTAAGCGAGGGTACTCAGACTGACTGAGAATACGAACTTAATTGGGGAGGCGATCTTTTTTTGCAAAGGAGTAGTAGTAGTTGCTTCCGTTTTCCACCGGAGTCCCAAAGCGAAGTTAATGCAGACTCATCCGTAGGGCATTTGAAGAGTGGCATAGTAGGTGCAGCGTAGATCCAGAGTAGGTTGACCGTAGTTACAGAGTAGGTTTACCGTAGTTACAGAGTAGGTTTACCGTAGTTACAGAGTAGGGTTGCCGTAGTTACAGTGCAGGTTTACCGTAGTTACAGTGTAGGTTTACCGTAGTTACAGAGTAGGCTTACCGTAGATTCAGAGTAGGTGTACCGTAAATTCAGATTAGGTTTCACGTAAATTCAGAGTGGGTTTAACGTAGAATCAGGGTAGGTTTAACATAGATTCAGAGAAGGTATAACGTAGAATCAGAGTAGGATCAACGTAGATTCAGAATAGGTTTAGCGTAGAGGATTTGATTTGATTTTGTCCTCATTTCCACAAGAGCCTCAACGTGAGTCATAATTGGCTTCCCCGTAGGGCTCAATGATCATGGATTTCAGTAGGCTCGCACACCTGTGTGCAAGAAAAACGTTGACAAAGTTTACCTGTTTGAACATTTTAGTCGTGTCAGACGCACGCTGGTGCACACAAAAAAACGTTTAGGCGAAACGGACCTCCGCTTTCATTCATTTTGAACTTCATGAGTAATTTGTATGCGCGCTAGTGCGTACAGGTAGCATCGTCGAGATTGGTACAAGGCTTAGGGCTACACGGACAAAGTAAGCTCCGACAGCAATGCAACACTAGGTTTACAGCTGCGAGGTCCAGGTAAATTACAGTAGTTTTAATTTTTTAGGTAAGATGAAGACTCAAACAATAAGAATCCCCGCCTCCAATGATTTAGTACTTCAATAATAATATGTACGCACGCTAGTGCGCACAGGTAGAATCGTCGAGACCGATAAGAGGTTTACGGCTACTCGGACAGTCTGCTCCGACAGCAAAGCATCACAGTACATTTTATTTATTTGAGCAAGATAGTCGAAATGAAACCCCACGCCTCCAATCATTTAGAACTTCAAGAGTAATATGTACGCACGCTAGTGATAACAGGCAGCATCGTCAAGTCTGGTACAAGGCTCAAGGATACAAGGACAAAGTCAGCTGAGCCAGCCGCGCAATACAATGCTTACAACGACACGGCCTAGTTCGGTTACATTGCAATTCATTTATTCAAGAAGATAAAAACTCAGACAAAACGAATACCCACCTCCACCTCCTCAGAACATTAAGGAGTAATATGTACGTACACCAGTACAAGGTCCACGGCCTCACTAATTAGATAAACTCCAACCGCAACGTATCACAAGGCTTATAGTTACGCGGCCAAGGTCAACCACAGACATTACATGGGCCCGCACACACGCGAGTGAGTGCAGACTGAAAAAAACGCCTTATAACAAAATAACAAACAGGAGCTCTCACAGAAGTTTAACAAACAGGAGCTCTGTCGTATAATTATTTTATACGACAGAATTGTGGAACGTGGAGAGGAAAGCAAGGGCAGGTTCGTCATGGGCTACAAAATGCTCAGAATTTCATCATCGCACTTATTATTCAAGAGGATAGGGTGCGGAAGGGGGGGGAGGCAGAGGTCCCCTGGGTCCCGAAAGAGCCCGATAAGCCCCGGGGGGTTACCCCAGTTCCCCGGGACCCTCGAGCTCCCCGGGTCCATCGAGTCCCCTCGTCTCAGCTCATCTCGAACTTGTCTCAAATCATTTCGGCCAGTTTCGACTCGTCGCGACCAACTCGACTAGTCTCAACATGTTTCGACTGATTTCGACGCACCTCGACCAGCTTCGGCGTGTCATCCCCCCCCCCCTTCTGCGTCAGCAATGTTGTGGACTGTAATAACTAATTTCTCTACTCAAGCACTCCACAAATATACAGTACATTCCTCTGTGTATGGGCTTACAGAGTAGGGAGGGGGGAGCAGAGGTTCCAGGATTTAGAGGGGCCTGATGAGTGTCCCACAGTTTCTCAAGAGGGTCCCACAGGGTCTTGACGGTGTCCCAATGGGTCCCAAAGAGTCCAAGTGGATCCCTTCAAATCCTCCTGGTCTTCCAAGTCTTCAGGGTTCCCGAAACCCCGGGTCCTCCGAGTCCCGCGAGTCCCACGAGTACCCCCGATTCCATGGGTCACCTAGTCGCAACCCACATCGATAAATTATAAACAACGTAAAATTTATCACCATGAAAAAGGGCAGAAATAAATAATAGAGAACGCGCAGTTAATGCAGACTCCCCCGTATGGCAAGTGAAGAGTGGCAGAGTAGATGCAGCGTAGTTACAGAGTAGGTTTACCGTAGATACAAAGCAGGTTCAACGTAGATACAGAGTTGGTTCAACGTAGATAACGAATAGGTATTAGAAGTTACAGAGTAGGTTTAACGTAGATACTGAGTAGGTTTAACGTAGTAGTTGTTGCTTTTAGGTTTAACGTTGATTCAGATTAGGTTTAACGTAGATTCAGAGTAGGTTTAACGTTGATTCAGAGTAGGTTTAACGTTGATTCAGAGTAGGTTTAACGTTGATTCAGAGAAGGTTCAACGTAGATTCAGAGTAGGTTTAATATAGATACAGAGTAGGCTTAACGTAAATTTGGGAGGATGGAGCAAAGGTTCCAGTATTCAGAAGGGCCTCAAGTGGGTCCTACAGTTTCTCGAGAATGTCTCGAAGGGTCTCAAGGGTGTCCCAAAGAGCCCCAAAAGGGTACAAGTGGGTCCAAGCAATTCCTCCTGGTCTTCCAAGTCCCCCGGTCTCCCGAAACTCTGAGTCCCCTGCGTCCCGCGGCTTTCCACGAATACCCCCCTTCCCTGGGTCACCTCGTCTCAACCAACCTCGCTATATATAATGAAAACCAACGCGAAATATATCATGAAAAAAGGGCAGATTAAAATAACAGAGCCCAAGAAAGAAGAAATAATAAAATGCTGAAATATAGTGTTAATGACCTATGAAATGAATTATCATCCATCCACCCCAATTTGCAATAGAGACGGCTAGTTCGAGTGCTTACAGCTCTGCAGAAAACACTGAGACTTCCTATGGAAGGGTAGTTGAACATGAGGTTTCCCCGCACGCAGAAGCCGCTTCCACTCCATCCGCTCATTGCCTGGAGGTCAGCTTACAGACTGAACGGATGGCGAGGTATGCACTGTGAGGTATGCATGGTGGGGCATGCATTGGTTTGATTTGTATCCGAGGTATGCATGGTGAACCATGCATTGGTTTGATTTGTACCTCATTTCCTCCGGCATGCGTTGATGGATCAAGAGGGCCAATGCGCCGTGAGCAGTCATGTTGTGGCGACTCTCGTGCCGTTGTATGATGTATTAGGGAATTGTAATGGTGGCTTTCGCTCTGTATGTTGCTTCTTCCGGGAGACCTACCACCATTAGTTTACGAGTTAATGAGGGATAAGTTCTACTCCACTCTACTCCACTCTACTCCACTCTACTCCACTCTACTCCACTCTACTCCACTCTACTCCACTCTACTCCACTCTACTCCACTCTACTCCACTCTACTCCACTCTACTCCACTCTACTCCACTCTACTCCACTCTACTCCACTCTACT
>SDVV010040509.1:0-10527 GCA_016164225.1 Gammarus roeselii | reverse complement strand
ATATATGAACAAGTCGTACGTTTCAAACGACAATTACATAATAATAAATACATGTACTAATGGGCTCAAACGAGTCCTGCATAGACGGCCCGTGTCCAAATGGGCAATTGAACGGTTATCAAGGCAATGGTAGTTTTGAAACGGTCGCTCGAGTTGTAATTTCAGAATTTCATGAAACAGAAAGTATATAATCCGTACCGCATCTTTTTGTTCATAATAGAAGATGATGTACAGGGATGACGCCAGTTTTAATGGAAATCCCGTAAAGTGTTGGATGGGGGGGGGGATTGACTTAATGAATCGGTCACTGCCCAACAGCAAAAAAACTATCCACTGGCAGAACAGCCAGTGATGGGCAATTTAATCTGTTGTATTTTGATACACTTCCCGATACTTTGTTTGCCTCTCAGGAGCTGAATTTGGGAAAGGTCATCATGAACAGCCTAAATACAGGAGCACAGCCACAGCTCATTAGTGATGATAACGGCTTCAATAAGCGCAATCTTTGACAAAGTAAACACGTTCAGGTGAAGTTTCTACAATTACTGTTATTATTGGGTAACATTTTAGTGTTCAAGTGATGTATAACAATGACTGTTATAATGATAATGGGTAATACTTTAGTGTTCAAGTGATGTATAACAATGACTGCTATTAATGGGTAACCTTTAAGTGTTCAAGTAATGTTTAAAAATGACTGTTATTAATGGTTATTTTTTTAGTGTGATGGAAATAAATACCGTGTATAGTGAATCTGCTATAATCAAACACATGTTAATCTCAAACGTCAACTGTTTGTCATTGTGGATATATTTAAGATATCAACAACTTCCGCAAGAAATTAATAGGCTCGACGATATATATAAATTTTTCGACCATATTGATTTTTGCAACTGGCGGTGCTTGATGACACCAAGTTTCCTACAGTAAGAGGGTTTAGACAAGTTTGGATATTAGCGAGCATCTGCAGATCTTACAAGACAATATTCTCTGCATCAAATACGTTTGGTAGCGGTTCACTGCCAAAACAAAAGGTTCGTTCAACGGTAAACAAAAACGATGCAGATATACAAATACTGGAGGCGGCATTTTATTATGCAAACTGCGTCGATAGCAGAGACGATAAAATATGCTAAAAGGGGTCGCCTCGATAAGTCTAGGAAGATATTTCAGGCGCTGGCGTCAACTTGGGGAACGGGATCATTTTGGGGCTAAGACTCCAATATACATGTGAGGATGAGAAAAATGCTATTTTTATCTACGAGAAAATAAATTCATTTACACGAAATTTGTGGCCATTATTGGGGTCTATGAGGAATGGCGATTTTAATTAGAATATTATCAACAACTATACCGTGTATATAAGCAATATAAAGAACACTAGAACGTTTGATTATAATAGATTAAGGAGTACATCTCTACCGAATGCTGGCAATGTTGTTTATATTTCCGACATCTTTTCATAAACAAAATTACTATAGTTTATATTATATGCAGGCTGGGACAAATAAGTCATTTTTCTCCGTGTACCGGCTTGTAACTGGTCTTTTATCTCACCGCTGTAATTCAATTGTGTTCCTTGTTTCCTGAATAAAGTGTATTTTCATCATAGTGAACTTATCATACATTGATTGCGAGATAAGTTCAACGTAGGGGAATAAATAAAGCACCTATAACAGTTATATTAAACGTAAGTAGTTTGTTTCGCTGTGTTTACATCTCAAAACAAGACACCAAAATTAAATTAGCGTGTCTTTCGTTATTTCACATTTAATTAAAGGTATACATGAAGCTAATTGAGAAACAACGAACGGATTCCAACCTGTTCGCTACTTCGAATGCTTCCCAACTGCTAAACCGAACACTAAATTTCTGCGTGGAATTGATAAACATCTTAGAAACCTTTCAGGCAATATTAAATATGTTCAAAAACAAACGTATCATAAAAGTCGAGATTATCAGAATTTGCAATATTTGAATATCATTTGAAAGGTTTATGGTATTTTTTTTAACTTGGAATATGTGCCGTTCAATCCAAATAGAAATACAACCTAACGACCGAGAGATTTTATCCGCAGAAGGCAAATTTGCTTTGTTGTAATAGCAACACTTCCAACAGGTTGATTGACTGAGTCCAGTGATTTAAGTGAATCGAATTAATGCCAATACACTCGTGAGACTAAATAAAACCCGTGTCTGCTACACTCTTTTGATAACACAGTTTCTAAAAGACGAATGCAAGTGCCAATTGTGCTAGCGCGACTATCAAGAAAGAGGCGAGAAGAGTACTGAATACGTTAATCAATAGGATCGGGAAGGAAGGCTTCCATGTCGCTGCAAACGACAAGTGGAACTCTTGATGTCTAGAATAAAACACAGAAACTTATTTATGTGCCGTTCTTTCCTTGAGTTGTCCAGTCTCTCCTACGTAGCATGCATACAATTTATAGACCCCGTCCGCTTGTTCTTAATCTTTTTTTATTTATTTCCGCTTGCACAATTAACTTCTAGTTGTTTTGTTGCTTTGCTACCCAGTAGTAGATTATAGGGTTGCACAATTTTTGCAGTCTTTTCAGAGATACCCTGCATGTACATACGGCGCGCTAACACACCTCGGTCTTTCATAGGGCGGTTGGTCGTCTCCCATCTCTCTCAGTCTAACTTAGTCACCCTCCAAGTTAGAGGGGAACGGCTGTATGACCATACATACAACACACCGATACCCCTCGAGTTGCTGCATTCATTATCTCCCTTGACTTTATTTAACAGGGCAATGCAAGCACTGCGCTACTTAATCGGCATCACCCTCGACACAAAATACAGATGTAATTACCCCACCAACAATTTTACAACCGTAACTACGCCACACTGCCAGCTTCCCTGACCTCCTCAAAAATTGACAACTTCTCAAATTTATAGCTCACCTCTTCCATGCATCACCACTCTCCAGCAACAACCGGTCGTTACATCTTACAACACCTACTCCTTTCCCGACTCCTTCTTCCTTGCCCTCTTCACTTCTTTTGAGAACATATTTTTATTTTTAACATTCAGGCACATCCGCTTACCCCACCTAGCATCAACGTCTATTTTTGTTCTTCTCACCACACCACGCGTTTCGCCTCTTTTCTTCTCGATAGGTGTCATAGACCTCCACCAACCTCATTTGCAACCACTACTCAAAAGCTCTTATTGTTCCATCACTTGCAACCCTTTCTCCTACATCCGTCCACACAGCGCACACCAAACACATTTCTCACAAATACCAACATCACAAAACTGAATGTCTTTCATTCCTCCTCAACATTCCACAGGCCTTGCCCTCTCACAATGCCATATTCCTCCTTCATCGCCTGGCGGAACTTCTGAGCTCCGCTTGCTACATCCAGTTCACTCGCCTTCACCACCTTTCCTCTTCACCGCTGTTTTGCACCCCTTCCATCCCTGCTCCATTTTATGATCCAAAAAGTGGATGATCCAAAATTCCTTCACCCTCCTCTCAAAACCTGTACATCCACCACTCTCCTAGAAATAAACACATAATCCATCAGCGCTCTATCCATCACTGCCCATGAACGGGATATAGTTTCTTACGCGCACCTGCGAACACCTGCCTACTCGAACAAGCTGATCCCCATCACATGCTCCCGTTCCATACACAGACTCATCAGGTTCTCCCCACTGTTATTTCGACATGGAATGTCATAACTCCCTAAAACATTTCTACCACTACGTCTCCAATGTTCGCATTTAGGTCTCCCAGTACCACCACGTTGTACTGACTTCAAAAACTTTGACTCTTCTCGCTAAACGGTTCATAAAATAAAAAATAAATAGAAATGTTTATTCATACACAGATGGTATGTTCTTCGTTTGAAACAATAAATTTATTCATAGTAAATCTAAACTAGGAAAAATGACAAGCTTAGAACATATAACTAAGTAGTTGGAGCTGTGTGCAAGCGATAGGGAGCCACTTTACTATCCTAGCTGCACATACGAACACGAGTATTGCCTAAACATGTTCATAAGCCCTAACAAACGCGTGTCTGTACCTCACTTACCTTTCAACCACATCAATATGGAAGGTACTTCCTTCCACTCGGTACGCTGCTAGGCAACCGATCACTCAGTAACAACACCACACATTCTCGTGCTCAACGTTCCTCCACCCCCCGACTTCCTACGCCCCAATCTTTCAACTTTATCCAACTCAACGTAAACACATCAAACTTCCTCTGTACACACATTTCATCAATCTCTACTCTGTTCTACTACAACCTCGTCCATTTAGCGACCCTAATAAAAGTGTTCGAGGAGGCGTGGGACTCTCCTCCCCCAATTCGTCTTGCCGTCTTAGAGGGAGGAATGTAAAGAAATGGGATCCCCAGCTCTTCGCTCCGCCCTTATCGTACTCCTCGCTCCGCAAGGAGTACGATAGCAAGGACTCTTAACATCCGGCAAAGCAAAAAATGTTCCTGAACATCTTAGTCTCCAATACTCTTTCTGGCATACGTCAGAAAGCTACTAAATTCGGCGCATGCGCGAGTGATGGAGCTAAAAATATCACCTGAAAAACTACACTACACAGATTAAGCATGCATGGCTCGGGGAGATGCGTTAGTAGCTAGTCACATATTTTATTTCGGTAATCATATTATTCGGGGTTTGCGAATCTGATTTGCAGTAAATGTTACCGATTGGCTACTGTATGCTGCCGTCCGTATCTTTCAAAAGTAAATGCTTGTTCTGACCGGTCAAAGCGACTAGACCGGTCACATGTTGTGTAAGCTATGTCTGTGTCTGTTGCCTGATGTTTGTTTTGACCGGTCGAATGTTGTGTACGCTATGTCTGTGTCTGTTGCCTGATGTTTGTTTTGACCGGTCGAATGTTGCGTACGCTATGTGTGTGTCTGTTGCCTGATGCTTGTTCTGACCAGTCGTATGTTGAGTACGCTATGTCTGCGTCTGTCGCCTGATGCTTGTTCTGACCGGTCGAATGTTGTGTACGCTATGTCTGCGTCTGTCGCCTGATGCTTGTTCTGACGCTTTTTCTGCGTCTGTCGCCTGATGCTTGTTCAGACCGGTCTAATGTTATGTACGCTATGTCTGCGTCTATCGCCTGATGTTTGTTCTGACTGTTCGAATGTTGTGTACGCTATGTCTGCGTCTGTCGCCTGATGCTTGTTCTGACGGGTCGAATGTGGTGTACGCTTTGTCTGCGTCTGTCGCCTGATGCTTGTTCAGACCGGTCGAATGTTGTGTACGCTATGTCTGCGTCTGTCGCCTGATGCTTGTTCAGACCGGTCGAATGTTGTGTACGCTATGTCTGCGTCTGTCGCCTGATGCTTGTTCAGACCGGTCGAATGTTGTGTACGCTTTGTCTGCGTCTGTCGCCTGATGCTTGTTCTGACCAGTCGAAGCGACCAGACCGGTCGAATGTTGTGTACGCTTTGTCTGCGTCTGTCGCCTGATGCTTGTTCAGACCCGTTGAAGCGACTAGACCGGTCGAATGTTGTGCACGCTATGTCTGCGTCTGTCGCCTGATGCTTGTTCTGACCAGTCGAAGCGACCAGACCGGTCACATGTTGTGTACGTTATGTCTGTGTCTGTTGCCTGCCACGCGAAACTGTGATCCATGATGTGTGTAACTGGTAGGAGTCTCTGTTAGGGGGCAGCCTGGCAATGTTAGTCGGACTGCCAGTCTAAGCCTAAGTCCTATAGTAGGGATGATGAAAGACGTTGTCGCTAGTCGCAGAGTAATCAATTTTTCATTACTAAAGTTTTCTTGATTTCACATCATCAGACAAAGGAGAATGGAGTAATTTTTGTGTTCAATTTCATAGAAAACTTGCAAACATTGACGAAAAGATGGAAACGTACGACAGACCCAGACAAAATCGAAAATCCCCCACCATTCATAATATATAAGCCAATACAAAGTTTTACGCACTATCTAGATCAGCATGGAGAGCCAGGAAGAGTTAATATGACATTCTTCTTATGAATAAGTTAAAAACTTGGTTTACTTAAGACTGAAATTATTATTTCACTCTAAAAAATTAAGGGTTATATTTTACGCCCTAAATTACTGCTACGTTTTTAAGTAAACTCTATTCTACGGGCATGAAACGACAACATTATTTCGATGGCGCGAAATCTAGACCACAAGACGAGGTAAAAAAAAAGGTGTGAATAACATGCACCCTTCAAAACACTCAATATGGTTGTGCTTTGTTGAGAAAGTGTTACTGTGATGTGGGCACAGAAAGTGAGTCTAGATTTTCCCAAAAATAACACACTTTCATGTGTCATACTGGTCGAGTTGGTCAGTACGCAAATCGTTTGACTTGCGTACGACATTATCTGGGTGTCAATGGAACCATAATCGGCAAGCCGTTGATTCAAGTGTTACGAAAATGACCATGACCAATAAACTGACTCGATTGGAACCACAATTTTTTTCAGCGATAACAGAATTTGTCAACGTCCACACTCGAGTAAGGGATATCAAGAAATAACAACGATCTATAGTTCTATTCAGGAATAATTGAACCTTTTATCAATAACCGATCGTTGGGTCGTACAACCCGAGGGATATCAAGAAATAACAACGATCTATAGTTCTATTCAGGAACAATTGAACCGTTTTTCAATAACCAATCGTTGGGTCGTACAACCCGAGGGATATCAAGAAATAACAACGATCTAGAGTTCTATTCAGGAACATTTAAAACTTTTATCAATAACCGATCGTTGGGTCGTACAACCCGAGGGATATCAAGAAATAACAACGATCAACAGTTCTATTCAGAAACAATTGAAACTTTTATCAAGAACCGATCATTTGATTGTACGAACCGGGACTCTCATTCTCACAACTCTTTAGGTTTCATCAAGAAGCAGTAACCACATGTATTGACAGTCACAAAAGCCAGGGTTAGGAACACCGCGAAAAATAAATGGGTTTCGATTGCCTGAATGGGGTTATATCTGTCCAATGGAGTACGACAAAGGATTTCTTCCTTAGAGTACATAAAAGCTCCCTAAAGATCAATTCACCGGAAATCCCTCGTTTGCAAGCCTTGCAATTGTAAGCCACAACTAAACGCCGGTACATTTTGTCCTGAAATCTTGGCAGGCAGCAGCAAAAGTAACGGGCCAAATTAAACTGCTACGTAATGACCTATCTTCCACAAAGTTGCAGAGCATATAGTCTGGTGGGCCGATCAGCACAATAACCCTGAAGAGATAAGGACAGTAAGGTTTGGAGAGCGAGCTACCAAGAAAATATTGTACGTAGACAGTCTTGGATATCCACTAAAGCATTGTCACAAACTGTCCCTCGTGGGACTTATAGCAGCGGAATGGAGAGTCCTTTTGGGGTTGTGTTGGCCCTGGTCTAAGATTGTTCCATCTTGCGACAAGTGTGTTCCTACAGTCTCTCCTCAGCACCTCAACTGCCAGCCATGAACGTTCCTCCAATCTCTGCCCAGCAAACCAACTGCCAGCTGGTGCGTTCCTTCAGTCTCTGCTCAGAGCACCATCTGCGCTGTCCAAAGATTGCCGTCGCAAGCAAACATCCCCGGACTTACTTTTATTGCTCCTCATCTGGTTTACTTTAAAATCGGAGCCTCCGCACGCGGACAATATAGGTTACTTCAATGCAACAGTTACCTTGAGAACACGGAGGTTACATCATGAAACAGTTACCTAGAGAGCACGGGAGGTTACATTACGAAAGAGTTACCTTGGGAGCACAGAAGGTTACATTACGAAACAGTTACCTTGAGGGAACGGAGGTTACATCAAGAAAAATTTACTTTAAAAGCACGGGAGGTAACATCAAAAAACATTTACCGTGAGGGAACGGGACGTTACATCGAGTTAAAAGATACCTTAAAAGCGCGGGAGGTTGCATTAGGAAACAATTACCTCGAGCGCACGGGAGGTTATATCAAGAAGCAGTTACCTTGAGAGCACGGAAGTTACCATCAAGAAACACTTGTCTTGCTAGTAAGAAAGGTTACATCAAAAAGTAGTTTCCCAGAGAGCACAAGATGTTACACCAATAAACAGTAACATTGAGCACACGTGAGGTTACATCAAGAAACAATTCTCTTGAATGCACAGGAGGTTTTATCAAGAAACAGATGACTTGTACGCACGTAAGGTTCCTCCTGGAGGAGGAAATGGCATCGGTGAGGGTGGGTGTTGGTGGCATCCCGAGTAACTCTATCAACTGCGGCACTGTAAGCAATGAGGATCAGCCATGCTGCCCTTCCCTATACAGTCCTGTCCTACCCCTATACAGCGCTGCACTTCTCCTATAAAGAGCTGCCCTTCCTCTATACAGTGCTGACCTTCCCCTATTCAGTGTTCCCTTCCCCTATAGAGTGCTGCCCTTGGCCTATACAGTGCTGTCCTTCCCCTATACAGTGCTGCCCTTTCCCTATACAGGCCTGCCCTTCCCCTATTCAGTGCTGCCCTTCCTTATTCAGTGCTGCCCTACCCATATACAGTGCTGCCCTTCCCCTATAAAGTGCTACCCTTCCCTTATGCAGTTCGTTCTGCCATTCCCCTCTACAGTGCTGCCCTTCCTCTATTCAGTGCTGCCCTTCCCCTATTCAGTGCTGCCCTTCCCCTATTCAGTGCTGCGCTTCCCCTATTCAGTGCTGTCCTTACCCTATGGAGTGCTGCCCTTGGCCTATACAGTGCTGCCCTTTCCCTATACAGTGCTGCTCTTCCCCTATAAAGTGCTGCCTTCCCCTATACAGTGCTGTCCTTCCCCTATTCAGTGTTTCCTTCCCCTATACAATGTTGCCCTTGGCCAATACAGTGCTGCCCTTCCCCTATACAGTGCTGCCCTTCCCCTATGCAGTGCTGCCCTTCCCCTATACAGTGCTGTTCTTCCTCTATTCAGTGCTGCCCTCCCCCTATTCAGTGTTGCCCTTCCCCTATTCAGTGCTGCCCTTCCCCTATTCAGTGCTGCCCTTCCCCTCTTCAGTGCTGCCCTTCCTCTATTCAGTGCTGCCCTCATCCTATTCAGTGTTGCCCTTCCCCTATTCAGTGTTCCCTTCCTCTATACAATGTTGCCCTTGGCCAATACAGTGCTGCCCTTCTCCTATACAGTGCTGCCCTTCCCCTATGCAGTGCTGCCCTTCCCCTATGCAGTGCTGCCCTTCCCCTATACAGTGCTGCCCTTCCTCTATTCAGTGCTGCACTTCCCCTATTCAGTGCTGCCCTCCCCCTATACAGTGCTGCCCTTCCATTATTCAGTGCTGCCCTTCCCCTATTCAGTGCTGTCTTTTCCCTATGGAGTGCTGCCCTTGGCCTATACAGTGCTGCTCTTCCCCTATACAGTGCTGCTCTTCCCCTATACAGTGCTGCTCTTCCCCTATACAGTGCTGCCCTCCCCCTATACAGTACTGCCCTTGGCCTATGCAGTGCTGCCCTTCCCCTATGCAGTGCTGCCCTTTCCCTATACAGTGCTGCTCTTCCCCTATACAGTGCTGCTCTTCCCCTATACAGTGCTGCCCTCCCCCTATACAGTGCTGCTCTTGGCCTATACAGTGCTGCCCTTCCGCTATGCAGTGCTGCCATTGGCCTATACAGTGCTGCCTTTCCCCTATGGTGTGCTGCCCTTGGCCTATACACTTTCCCTTTCCCTATACAGAGCTGCTCCCCCCCTATACAGTGCTGCCCTTCCCCTATACAGTCCTGCCCTTGACCTATAAAGTGCTGCCCTTCCCCTATGCAGTGCTGCCATTGGCCTATACAGTGCTGCCCTTCCCATATAGAGCGCTGCCCTTGGCTCATACAGTGCTGCCCTTCCCCTATACAGTGCTAGCTGCACGATGCGACTTTCCTGGTTTTGATTCTGGTGCACACACGATTGAGTTAAAAATGATGGCATACCAACGAGCGCTGGCCTCGTGATTGTGCTCCACTTGATATTTTCCATGAGGTTTTTAACCAATGGAACCGATCGTCTCTTCGTCAGTTGCTGGTGTTAAATTGTGTGATGCTTTTCATATGAGTTATTCGTTTACATCGAGAAACTTAAACACCTCCCAATTTCCGTGCTTGGTTGACGAATTACGACAATTGTGATCCGACGGAAGAATAGTCCGTCGTTAAGATAATATCAGCATTTTTTATAGTTAACTTCAAAATCAAAAGTAATATACGTTAAACAATACTGAAAAGGAAAACCTCACGGGGAACATGTGCAGTGTTATCTTGCAAGCCAGTGTCTACAACACCTCGCTTCTTGCAAGCCAGTGTCTACAACACCTCGTTTCTTGCAAGCCAGTGTCTACAACACCACGTTTCTTGCAAGCCAGTGTCTACAACACCTCGCTTCTTGCAAGCCAGTGTCTACAACACCTCGCTTCTTGCAAGCCAGTGTCCACAACACCTCGCTTCTTGCAAGCCAGTGTCTACAACACCTCGCTTCTTGCAAGCCAGTGTCTACAACACCTCGCTTCTTGCAAGCCAGTGTCTACAACACCTCGCTTCTTGCAA
>SDVV010040508.1:0-10527 GCA_016164225.1 Gammarus roeselii | reverse complement strand
TGATAATGCAGTCTCCTGTTATTGTCTTCCAACTCTTGTAAACAAGTATGAACCGACGAGGGGAGTTTGTGATAATGCAGTCTCCTGTTATTGTCTTCCAACTCTTGTAAACAAGTATGAACCGACGAGGGGAGTTTGTGATAATGCAGTCTCCTGTTATTGTCTTCCAACTCTTGTAAACAAGTATGAACCGACGAGGGGAGTTTGTGATAATGCAGTCTCCTGTTATTGTCTTCCAACTCTTGTAAACAAGTATGAACCGACGAGGGGAGTTTGTGATAATGCAGTCTCCTGTTATTGTCTTCCAACTCTTGTAAACAAGTATGAACCGACGAGGGGAGTTTGTGATAATGCAGTCTCCTGTTATTGTCTTCCAACTCTTGTAAACAAGTATGAACCGACGAGGGGAGTTTGTGATAATGCAGTCTCCTGTTATTGTCTTCCAACTCTTGTAAACAAGTATGAACCGACGAGGGGAGTTTGTGATAATGCAGTCTCCTGTTATTGTCTTCCAACTCTTGTAAACAAGTATGAAC
The DNA here is from genome assembly GCA_016164225.1 of Gammarus roeselii. Lineage (NCBI taxonomy): Eukaryota > Metazoa > Arthropoda > Malacostraca > Amphipoda > Gammaridae > Gammarus > Gammarus roeselii. The sequence continues at coordinate 9,991 of SDVV010040508.1, read as the reverse complement.
CGACGAGGGGAGTTTGTGATAATGCAGTCTCCTGTTATTGTCTTCCAACTCTTGTAAACAAGTATGAACCGACGAGGGGAGTTTGTGATAATGCAGTCTCTTGTTATTGTCTTCTATCACTTGTAAACAAGTATGGACTAAAGAGGGGAGTTTGTGATAATGCAGTCTCTTGTTATTGTCTTCTATCACTTGTATACAAGTATGTACTGAAGAGGGGAGTTTGCGATAATGCAGTCTCTTGTTATTGTCTTCTATCACTTGTAAACAAGTATGTACTGAAGAGGGGAGTTTGTGATAATGCAGTCTCTTGTTATTGTCTTCAATCACTTGGAAACAAGTATGTACTGAAGAGGGGAGTTTGTGATAATGCTGTCTCCTTTTAATAGTCTTCTAACACGTATAAACATTTATAAACTGACAAGGGGCGTTTGTGATAATGCAGTCTTTGAAACTTCTTCTGGAATCACACAAGTTGTTCGACTTCACTGTGTGTCAGCTTCTAACACGTCTCAATCACGCATCGAATAATCATTTCAAGCGTACACTATTGACTACTGTTCAACGAGTATATATTAATCTATTCTCATAGTTATTCAAACTAAATTTTGCATCCAACAGCCTTCACCACACAGAAAGCTTAGGGAAGCCTTTATCGGATGACTGCATTGCAGGTTGTAGCGCTCGTTTATTAACTTCGTAATTTAACTCGAGTTCTCTTTTTATGTTCTATTATTCTGGATCACTGACTTCATTTACCTTTGATGTTTATTTGAAGGACTTGAAACGTGCCTTGCGCTTGCATGAAACCTTATGAGTCAGACTCGTGACCTGCTCCATGAGGGCGCCATCACAATCATTTCTGGCAGAATATCCTTAACTACTCTCCAATGATGCGGGTCAGCGTTTGTCTGTCAACCAATGATGCGGGTCAGCGTCTGTCTGTCATCCAATGATGCGGGTCAGCGTCTGTCTGTCAACCAATGATGCGGGTCAGCGTCTGTCTGTCAACCAATGATGCGGGTCAGCGTCTGTCTGTCAACCAATGATTCGGGCAGCGCCTGTCTGTCAACCAATTATGCGGGTTAGCGTCTGTCTGTCAACCGATGATGCGGGTCAGCGTCCTTCTGCCAACCCATGGTGCGGGCCAGCGTCCTTCTGCCAACCAATGATGCGGGTCAGCGTCCTTCTGCCAACCCATGGTGCGGGCCAGCGTCCTTCTGCCAACCAAGGATGCGGGTCAGCGTCCTTCTGCCAACCCATGGTGCGGGCCAGCGTCCTTCTGTTGTGAGAGCTCAAGGCGCATTACAAATAATCAATTGCAATAATAATAGGAAGCTTCTCATGGGAAAATACGATCCTATGTAATTACATTCATTGCATACTTTACCTTCTTATTGGTATCCAGCCTCCTCTATCCAGCCTATACCCTCCAGCCTCTACTCTCCAGCCTCTACCCTCCACCCTCCACCATTCAGCCTATACCCTCCAGCCTCCACCATCCAGCCTATACCCTCCACGCTCTACCATCCAGCCTATACCCTCCAGCCTTTACCCTCCAGCCTCTTCTCTCCAGCCTCTACCCTCCAGTCTATACCCTCCAGCCTATACCCTCCAGCCTCTACCCTCCAGCCTCTACCCTCCAGCCTCTACCCTCCATCCTCTACCCTCCAACCTCTGCCCTCCAGCCTCCACCATCCAGCCTATACCCTCCAGCCTCTACCATCCAGCCTCTACCATCCAGCCTATACCCTCCAGTCTATACCCTCCAGCCTATACTCTTTAGCCTATACCCTCCAGCTTCTACCCTCCAGCCTCTACCCTCCAGCCTATACCCTCTAGCCTGTACGTTCCTCCCTGTACCCTCCAGCCTGTATCCAGAGCCTATACCTTCCAGCCCCAACCCTACAGCCCGTACTAATCATCAAATGGCCGCATCGTTCATGGCTGTGGCCCACTCCCTCAAGTCAAATCACGGAGCAACAACTCGAAGAGTATAAAATTGAATCCCTCGCGTCGTAATACCACGAATTGCACGACGTCAGATATAGTATCTTGTGTCTTCCGTGTGTGCTCACAGAAGGCAGGCAAATCTAATCGAAATGACCAAGTAGCTACACGTGTGTTCTCACTGTTGTATTCACTAATCATTACAAAGTTCGGTGAATTATGAGTACACTAAATACAAGATGGGAAAGGCACCTTCAGTGTAAACTCCTGTAGAGTGTACATAACGACTGGATTGTTGGGGCTAATTTTTTTTAAGAAACTTCAAATTATTAGAATTTCTTTCTCGCATCCTGTATATATTTCTAGAGCGACTGGAGTGCTCAGGTACGAATGTTGAAAAAACCTAACATTGGTCCCACGGATATGCAATGCTGTCAACAAGATTGCCCGCTACGTCAAAGGGATTTAATGCCATGTGATAGTTGCGCACTATTAAGGCGGTTCCTGTTCATGTGGCCTTTAGACTGCCAAGTGGCGAAAGCATAGGACCTAAACAATTAAAAGATACTCCATTGAACGAAGAGACGACGGATCAAAAGCGTAGGGTGATTGGCGCTGTAACGTCGACAGCTCATTTTTACTGTTAATAAACCTCTTGGAATTAACGAGTCTCGTGTTGACTACTAAAACAATTGAAAATATCATGAAACAGTCCTCAGTAGAGATGGGCTCGAATATCGTGATTAGTTGTTTTTGCTCGACATCAACCGAATCAAGAAAGAGTGCATTGAAGGTCTGTCCCAACTATCACTGACGCTGAAATGGGAAGCTGCTCCTGGGTAAGGCCAACCCCACAGCGTAATTAAAGTCCTTTGTAGAGGAAGACTGAATGAAGGACACCCTACAACTTTACCGGGGTCTTTTATGGAGAATAGACAGAGTGCGATTTCAACTAATAAACAATATGTTATTCGGACCTCATGTTAATTACGGAAATCACATCCATTATCTGCGGGAATTAGTCTTAAAACGATACAGCCTCTTGAAGTTTAAAATTCCTTTATCTTAATTTTAACAAATCTATGTTCAATAAAATGAGCTACTTCTAGTATTAATGAAAGCTGCAGGCACACTATGCGGGTTTTTCTCTTAATTTTGAAGGTCATTATCATATCTTGTAGAAATTCTTAATAAAAAAATCGTACATCGAGTCAGACTCCTCTTCTTGAACTGTTGCGTTAACCAGTAGAAAAGTGCCGTGTTTGTTGGTGTCGTGACCGCCTGCTAATGTAAGGATGATTTGACCAGTAGAAAAGTGCCGTGTTTGTTGGTGTCGTGACCGCCTGCTAATGTAAGGATGATTTGACCAGTAAGAAAGTGCCGTGTTTGTTGGTGTCGTGACCGCCTGCTAATGTAAGGATGATTTGACCAGTAGTAAAGTGCCGTGTTTGTTGGTGTCGTGACCGCCTGCTAATGTAAGGATGATGACCAGTAGCAAAGTGCCGTGTTTGTTGGTGTCGTGACCGCCTGCTAATGTAAAGATGATTTGGCTCTTCCATCAGTTATGTCGTCAACATTACCGTGCTCATAACGTTCACGTAGTCACCATTGTTCGTTTCTGTGCGTGGTTGTGTTGCTGTCAGCAACCTCATTGATGTGATCCTTCATAGAAGCGATGTTATACCGGTCATCAACTTAGTCCATAAACGTGATCCTTACATCTGCACCTCTGCAGTCAGCAGTGTTGTTGTTGTTGTTGTTGTTGTTGTAAGCATCACCGTTGATGGCACGGAAACTGTTCCTGTGCCCGTTCTTATTATCATCATCGATCGACTGACCAGCTGATGTCAAGCAGCGGTATTACCAACAGGCCTACAGTATTACCAACAGGCCGACAGTATTACCAACAGGCCTACAGTATTACCAACAGGCCTACAGTATTACCAACAGGCCTACATTGCTGCTCTTGGTACCGCTACCTCGACCAATACTGACAAGACCGTCAATAGTAATCGCCACTACCGTCTCCAGCACCACCGCCACCGTCGTCAGAATTGCCGCTAGTGTCACCAGTAGCTCCGCCACCGTCACCAGCGCCGGTGCTACCGTCACCAGTGCCACCGCGCCGCCACCAAGATCGCAGTACCGTCACCAGCGCCGCCTCTACCATCACCAGTGGCCCCGCTACGGCCACCAAGGCAGCCAATATTCTATTTAGTGCAGGAGACTCTCATGTCACGAACGTCGAAGTGGGCGAACCAATCGGAACTAGCGACCATAACATTATTCGTCTTACGATAGAGCTCAAGATGAAAACGTTAAAAAACTGCGAAAAAGTCCCTACCTTTAGATTAGCAAACTTGATAAATAAATCGATAAACAATTTTTATACTAACCTAAAATAATTGAATATGAGCAAATACCGTGCGAAAACTGGCGGCCATCAGTCAATCAGCATCAATTCTGGAAAGGAGAATTACAGCTGCTTCAGTCACTGAAGAAAGCAACGCATTCGATAAAATAGAAACACCCACATGACGACTCTGCAAAAAAAATCAATTCAAAATTATCAGAAAAGTTCAAGAGACGGTTCTGCAACGCAAGAAGAAAGATTACGAAAATTAAATTACGACGACCAATAAAACTATCCAAACAATTTTTTAGTTATATTTCGAGCAAAAAACAAACAGAATTTTCACTCAATCTCTCACAAAGGCCAACGATACCCAATTTTTAGGAAAGGGGACAAAAAGCAGGTCCTCTTGAGAATAATATTGGTGAGCTAGAAACGGACAACACTAAAATGAGTGTCCTACTTTACTTATACTTTTGTTCTGTATTTACGTTAGAGAATCCGGATATTCCTAATCCACCAGATATCACAGCGGAAAACAAATTGAAGTCTTCAGCACAGTAAACTTTTGCCCTGCCGAAGTAATTAAATATATAGATAAATGAAGTCACAAAATTTTCAGATCCAGACCAAATATATCCCGGAGTACTGAAAGATAACAAACTCGTCGAACATCTATCAAACATTTCACTCAACCGCTCACAAATGGCAGCTGCCCCTCTCAATGGGAAGAAGCCCACGACTCCAATTTTTAAAATGGGGACAAAAAGTGTTCCGGAAATCACCGACGAATTAGTCTCACCTCAGGCACTGGCAAATTGAAGGGAAGTTTGATTATGGATAAAATTAAAGAATGCTTAGGATCGAACAAGTTGATTGGTGACTCTCAGCATGGCTTTAGACAATCGTTCCTGTCCTACGAACCTGCTTTTTTTTCTTAAAAAAAAGAAAAAAAAATCACGACGCGAAGTCTCTTATCAGTATAATTTAGAATGAATTTTAAAAGGCCTTCGATAGAGTCCCTCACAATTGCCTGGTTAGTAATTTACACAGCATCGGTATTCGAGGCGAAAGAAATGTCTCCATAAATGGCTACCTCACGGACAGACGGCAGCGAGTTGTACTTAACGGCACTCCCTCCAATTGGGGTAAAGTTACAAGCGTCGTGCCCTAATGATCCGTATCATGTCCAGTTCTCTACATATATGCATAAACGATCCCACTAGAAAAAGTGCAAACCAGACTCAAGTGTAAGCAGATTTAATTCAGACTTGAACCAAAATGTTGATTGGTCAGAAAAGTGGTAAATGAATTTCAATGTCGACAAATGTAAAGCTATGCACATTGGTCATCATAACACCGAGCACAAATATTCATTCTCTGGAAAGAAGCTGATTCCTGTCACCGAAGAGAGAGATCAAGGTGTCATCATTAGTAACGACTTCTTCAGTATTCCGTCCAATTCTGGTCTCCATATCTTATTTTTATTTTTGAAGAAAAGGAGGTTCAACTAAGAGCAGGTTTAACCAAACTTATTCCTGCGCTGCACAATAAATCGTTCGAAGGCAGACTGAGTGCACTGAACCTTCCTTCGCTAGAAAAGCATCGAGTCAGAAGTGACATGATCGAAATGTGGAAGATTATGATGGATAAGGAAAATGTCGACCGAGCGAGCCTTTTTACTGTAGATGCAAACGGAGTGACTAGGAGCAATGGATACAAAATTGTTCGTAGCGTTTCTCGCTCGACAGTACGTGCTCTTTGTCGAGGAATAACAAACTGCTAACGGAAGTTATAGGCAGCGATTCAATCGAAACGTTCAATTCACGGCACGACAAATTGTACCAGAATCGTTGCTTAGTCGCTCCCGGCTACAGCACGCTGACCAGCATATTCGACTGCAGCACACTGACTAGCATATTCGACTACAGCACGCTGACCAGCATATTCCGCTACATCACGCTGACCAGCATATTCGACTACAGCACACTGACCAGCATATTCGACTACAGCACGCTGACCAGCATATTCCGCTACAGCACGCTGACCAGCATATTCATCTACAACACGCTGACCACCATATTCCGCTACAGCACGCTGACCAGCATATTCGGCTACAGCACGCTGACCAGCATATTCTGCTACATCACGCTGACCAGCATATTCCGCTACAGCACGCTGCTCAGCATATCTGGCTACAGCATGCTGGCCAGCATATTTGGCTACAGCACGCTGACCAGCATATTCGGCTACGACACGCTGACCAGCATTTTCGGCTCCAACACGCTGGCCAGCATATTCGGCTACAGTACACTGACTAGCATATTTGACTACAGCGTGCTGACCATCATTTTCGGCTACAACAGGCTGACCAGCATATCCGGCTACAGCACGCTGACCAGCATATTCGGCTACAGCACGCTGACCAGCATATTCGGCTACAGCACGCTGACCACCATGTTCGGCTACAGCACGCTGACCAACATATTCACCTACAGCACGCTGACCAGCGTAGTCGGTTACAGCACGCTGACCAGCATATCCGGCGTCAGCACGCTGACCAGCATATTCGCCTACATCACGCTGACCAGCGTAGTCGGTTACAGCACGCTGACCAGCATATCCGGCGTCAGCACGCTGACCAGCATATTCGCCTACATTACGCTGACCAGCGTAGTCGGTTACAGCACGCTGATCAGCATATCCGGCGTCAGCACGCTGACCAGCATATTCGCCTACATCACGCTGACCAGCGTAGTCGGTTACAGCACGCTGACCAGCATATCCGGCGTCAGCACGCTGACCAGCATATTCGCCTACATCACGCTGACCAGCGTAGTCGGTTTCAGCACGCTGACCAGCGTATTCGCTACCAAATGGTGTCCGGCATCGACACACGCATGGCTAAAATAGTGCCCGGCATTGTCCCATTGCACGGTTAGACAGATGGTCGGCAGTGTCACCAGCTCGTTGCTAAATGGTGTCTAGCAATGACACCGTTCAGTATTGATTTAACGAGGGATGAAACTGGGAAAATCTCAAATTACCACCGTTGGTGTGTGACTTCTTTTCAGATACTAAATTTAGTTGTTTCGAGTACCTTCGTTAAATGCTATTTCCTACTAAAACCCTCCCCTATCTTGATATTTTAAAACAAAAAAATATAGAGACACATGATACTCTTAAGACGTTGTGCTTCAAAACTGACGCTATTACAACAGTAAGGTAACCGAGTTAGGACCAAAAGGCCTGTTGTTGTTTTCTTACCCTTGTAATCACTTGTAAACTACATTTACCTGCGCTTCGCTACCGTCGGCAGCACCGCCGCTACTGTCACCAGTGCCGCCGATACCATCACTTGTACCGCGCTACAGTCACCAGTTCCACAGAAACCATCACGCGTACCGCCGCTACTGTCAACAGTACCGTCGCTACTGTGACCAGTGCCGCTGCTACCGTCACAGTGCCACCGCTACCGTCACTAGTGCCACCGCTGCCGTCACCGTCGTTACTGTCAACGGTGCCGCTGCTACTGTCACCAGTACCGCTGCTACCGTCACTAGTGCCACCGCTACCGTCACCAGTGCCGCCGCTACCGTCACAAGTGTCGCCGCAATTATCGCCGCTACCGTCACCATTGTCGCCGTTACCGTCATTAGTAACGCCGCTACTGTCACCAGTGCTACTGCTACCGTCACCCGTGCCACCGTCACTAGTAACGCCACTGCCGTCACCCGCACCGCCGGTACAGTCACCTTTGCCACCGCTACCATCACTAGCAATGCCGCTACTGTCACCTGTAGCGCCGCTTCCATCACCAGCATCACCGGTACCATCACCAGTGACGCCGCTGCTGTCACAAGTGCCGCCGCTACCGCCACCAATGCCGCCGCTACCGTCATCAGTTTTGCCGCTACCGTCACTAGCATCGGCGCTACCGTCACCAGTGCTGCCACTACCGTCACTCGTACTGCCGCTAAAGTCACCACTGACGCATCTACTATCACCAGCACCGCCGCTAGCGTCACTAGTGCCCCCACTACGGGCATCAATGCCGTCGCTACCGTCATCAGTGCCAGCGCTGCCGTCACCAGTGCCACTGCACCCCTCACCCTTACCGCCGCTACCGTCACCAGTGCTGCCGCTGCTGTCACCAGTGCCACTGCAGCCTTCACCATTGCCGCCGCTACCGCCACCAGTGACGCCGCTACTGTCACCAGGGCGCTGCTACCGTTTCCTGTTCCGCCTCTACCGTCGTCACTAGTAACACCGCCACCAGCGCTGCTGATCCAGTTTTTGTCGTGATCTCGTTACCGTACCTAGACAGGGTTGCCCGTCCTCTGTTCCAGTGACGGTCCCGCTCCCGTCACATACGCCCGTGAGAATCTTCAGCGTCTCTCAGCCCGCTCATCACTGCCCAGTGCTCGCGTTCTCCCCCCAGCTTCTCCCACCTTGAGTGGCCCCACAATAACCCTTCGTATAACTTCATTAGGCTCTTTGGTGCACTGTTTATCTGCTGCATTAAAGTTTCAATGACAGTGTTGTTGGTGCATCGCTTCTTCTGATGGCACTGGGTAGGAACCCTCCCTCTGCGGCATATCATCTTTGAACCCGCGTTTTGTTTCGTATTTCGATGCTGCAAGATCTTCACATCTGTCAAGCACCCACGATCCTATTGTCAAGCACCCATAACCCTATTGTAAAGTGCTGCAGGATGCCTACCTCAGTGGCAATGTGCTCAACGGCTCAGATGATCTAACAATGTGGTCTCAGCAGCACACAATTGAGTCAGCATTTTGTATTCACGAATAATAGTATTTGTACATCTTATTGATAAAATTCACTCTTCAAATGGGCACGACGTCTTTCTCCCATTTTTACTTTAAACAGCAATTGTTAATATTTCATTTGATTCAGGGTATTTAAATGATAGTTGTATATTGCCGTGTCCAAATGTCATCGAAGTCTTCAGAGTGTCAGGGATCAGAGGTTGTGCCGTGTTGGCTATATTATGAATGAAAGTCACGAGACGGCGCTGACTGTCTGTCCTCGCGTAAAGTCCTTATAGAGAGTAAGTCCTCAGGATGTCTTACAGTCAGTCAGACCCAGTCCCCAAATCTTATAGGACACACCCAAACTCCCCGACACTAATTGAACACTCAGGCTAAATACTTCGAAGGTCCGTCAGGGAGCGTTGCCGTGACGCATCCACTACGATGATCAGTGCCGCATCACTACGATGATCAGTGCCGCATCACTACGATGATCAGTGCCGCATCACTACGATGATCAGTGCCGCATCACTACGATGATCAGTGCCGCATCACTACGATGATCAGTGCTGCATCACTACGATGATCAGTGCCGCATCACTACGACGATCAGTGCCGAATCACTACGATGATCAGTGCCGCATCACTACGGTGATCAGTGCTGCATCACTACGATGATTAGTGCCGCATCACTACGATGATCAGTGCCGCATCACTGCGATGATCAGTGCCACATCACTACGATGATCAGTGCAGCATCACTACGATGATCAGTGCCGCATCACTACGATGATCAGTGCCGCATCACTACGATGATCAGTGCCGCATCACTACGATGATCAGTGCCGCATCACTACGATGATCAGTGCCGCATCACTACGGTGATCAGTGCCGCATCACTACGATGATCAGTGCCGCA
>SDVV010040507.1:0-10527 GCA_016164225.1 Gammarus roeselii | reverse complement strand
CGAAGATGCTACCTCTACGCACTAGGGTGCGTACGTATCAAACGTAATGTTCTAAAGGATTGGAAGCGGAGGTCCGTTTCGAGAAAGCGTTTTTTCTTTTGCGCACTAGCGTGCGTCTGACACTGCTAAAATTTTCACATTTTTTCTAACGTTGAAAGCGTTGTTTCGTTTATTCCTCGCGCACTTAGGCGTGCGAGCCTACTGGAATCAATAATCATCGAGCCCTACGGGGGAGCCTATTATGACTCACGTTGAGGCTCTGGTGGAAATGAGGCTCAAATCAAATCAAATCTAATCTAAACGAGATCCAGTTATCATACAAACTTATTTAGGATGCTTTGCCGGAAAGAAAATGATCATGTATCCCATTTACGGATTCATGATTGTTAACAGCGAAATGAACCCGAATAAAATGGGGCATTGGATCCTTATATTCAAAAATTATGAATAAACACTACTTCTACGATTCGTTAAATAAACACAGACCGAAGATGATTACTCAGAAACCAGTTCCGATTAATCATCTATGGTCTGTGGAGCGTACTGTCTTTATTTTACATATCATCCATGTCGAAATATTCCAGTAAAACAATATACAACGTTTCTAAAACAAAAAAATGCGGAAAAATGATACAAAATTCGAAAAATTCGTCGTAAACATATCTGGAAATGATTACTCGTGTAACCAAAATTTATGCGGAGCCATGAAATTTCATACCGCATGCAAAGTATTAATAAACTGTTCCTAGTGAAATTAAACAATAAAACTATGTTTGCTTATCCTAATCCAAAGGCCCAGTACTGAATTACTTTAAACGGCTACGCAATTGAAAATTGCAATAATAACCTTATGTGTACACTATTACATACATCAATAACATCTCAATTGATACCAACATACAATATCCTATTATAACCCATTCATCTACAATCCTTCTGCCACACCCTCTCTCACCCACCACTTGCCATACGTGCCCATTCTTATACGTGACTTCTCATACGCGCCTTTTCTCACACGAGACTTCTCATACGCACCTATTCTCACACGTAACTTGTCATACACGCTTATATATACTAATCGCCTATTCGCCGTCAGTGATCGAATCCAAACAGGCCAACGCTCCTGTAAACACAAGCCCCCGCAGTGCTGCAAATGAATGCCCAGTTGAATAAAGAATTAGTTTCATGCAGTTTCCCAACAATTTTTTAGGACATTAACAAGCCCTGACACGACACTCTCAGCAAACAGTCGGTTCACGATGAATACTCCATAAGACCCCGCGGAAACATTGGAATGCACTTTACCTGGAAATTTGTGTTTTGTCTCCGGGTAATTGATATTACCTGACCTGTTAGTTGAATATTCATACCAGCAAGGTCCACTTCTGATAACCCGTCATCGGATTGAATTATTAGTTTTAAAAATATTTTGCACAAAAAACAAAACGTATTCTTCAACCATTTGTTTGAGAATGATGCATCGTTTATTCCCCAGATCACTTAACCTCGCCCATAGCAGAGGGCGGAAACGAATTAAACAATAAATGTTCAGCGATAGAAATGAATACTCATAATTTACCAATTGGATCTGCCTGATTTGTTTCTGATTTAGTTGTATTCACTGAGAAAAATTGCAATTGCGTTCCGGGTTTCAGGACAATCAGAGGCAGTGAGATGCCGATCATCCTGCTTGAAGTTTAAAAATTGGCATATTATGTATTATAGGAAACAAACTGCTATGACCTTTTGCGTCATGTGTAGTGATATTGAGTTGCTTATAATACAGGTATTATTGACTGTATTTAATATTTTGTTAAGTCAAAAATGAAAATAGATAACGTCGTGGCACATATTATCGACATAATTTTGCGTACTTTTCCTTTCACGCAATCGAACGAAATTTTACTGTTCATGAAGTAATATTACCAGCAGTGTTCACTATAAAGTGGTGGTCAACAGCCGGCGTGCGCTGGATGAACTACTGATGCGGCACATAGTCTGTTCATCAGAGAAACACACTAATGACTGGCCGACATGTGCACATCAACCTGTGTATTCCTCATTACCTATTTTTCTTTTGTTTGTAACGCTGAATAACCGTACCAAATACATTTCGTTAGCATTCTTCCCATATTAATATAACTAATAGCCACATCAAATAACGTATATTCATTTTCAATACTACCTAAATACTTTTAACTACAAATTTTTCTCTTGTTTGCGCTACTGAAAGATTTTAACTGATTCATTTCGTTATTCATGTACATATAAAATGTAATTAAACTCGTTATCAAAAATAGCACAATGCAGTTCAAACAAACCATCATAAAAAATGCCGTTTATGTTCTGTGAGCTTTTGTATTTATTTGTTTTCTCTCATGAACGATAATGAGTTGCTGAATGTTGAAGATGACAGAGAGGCTGGCATTGTTGCTGTGGGTGATGGTGCACGGAGGCAGATTTGGGTGACAGACTGGTTGTGCGAGAGTCGAATTGTTGATGAGGCTACTGAGTCCGTGTTTTGCGTCGGGTGTGGTTCCGATTGAGTGGCTGGCGCATGCTCGCATTGTCCCGCAGTAAACGGGCAAAGGAAAAAAGCAATAATGCTGCAATTCGGGAGATATCAGTTTGTTATGTGATGTCAGTAAGTTGAACGAAAGAGTGCTAACCAAGATGATTAGCAACTGTACGGAGGGTGCAGCTGACGAGGAACAGTGTGGTATCACGAGTGGTATAGCGTGTTCTGATCAGATTTTTCAGTAAAACAAGTCTATGAGAAGTACCTTGCGAAGGGAAAGGATGTGTTCTGTGCCTACGTGGATCTGGAAAAGGCTTACGACAGGGTCGAAAGAGAAAGAGCTGTGGAGGGCGTTGCGTTGGTATGGAGTGAGCCGAAATCTGTTGGAAGCGGTTCAGAGTTTTTATGTTGGCAGCCGAGCATCTGTAAAGGTGAGGAGCGAGATTGTGTTTTCGGGTCACAATGAAAATGGGACTAAGACGAGGCCTCGTTTATATGTAGGCAGCCGAGCATGTGTATGAGTGAGGAGCAAGATTGGGTTTTTGGGTCACAATGAAAGTGGGACTGAGACGAGTCCTTGTTATGGCTCCCTAGAAGTTTATCGGAAGATGAATGAAATGGTCAGGGAGGTGAACTCGAGAGTAATGGGTCATGGCTCAGAGCTGTTGGGAGCGAATGAGCGGAGTTGGCAGCTGAATCAGTTATTATTTACGGATGATACGACACTGGAAGTGGATTTGGAGGATAAGTTGTACAAGCTAGTGTTCAAGTTTGGTAGAGCGTGTGAGAGGAGGAAGTAGCGAGTTAACGTTGTTATAAGTGAGGTAACGAGTTGTTCGGGATAACTTTCATGCGAGCAGAATTACTGTCTTAAAAATAAATTTATTGGAGGAAATTATGTGTTTTAGTACCTGGGCTCTCTTATGAGGAAGACTGAACTAATGGAAGCCGAGCAAGTGAAGGAACAGGGTTAAATGTTTGGTAGACTGAAGGGTGTAGTGAGCTTTAGGATATTATGGATGGTTGCAAAGGGAGGGTCGTATGATGGAGTAGTTGTCCCATCTATGCTTTACGGGGCTGAGACTAGAGGGGCAAGAGCAGAGGAGACAAGAAACTTGAATGTTTTCGAGAGGAAAGGTTTCAGAGGCATGACTGGAGTGACGTTGAGAGACAGGATCTATAATGACGTTGTTCGGATTAAAACGTAGATGGTGAAGTAGTTAAATTTGATTTTATTTGAGCCTCATTTCCACCAGAGCCTCAACGTTAGTCATAATATGCTCCCCCTTAGGGTGCGACCGTCGTTGATTCAGGTAAGTTCGCACGGCCTCACGTGCGAAAATATTGGTCATGTCAAGGTGAAGTCAGTACAAATTTCAACAGTGGCATATTCGCGTAATAGCGCGTACGGAAGAGTACAGACTAAACGCGTGTCTCCGTAAATGTGTTGTTATTTCTATGCGTAATGGGGTGGAGAAAAAAACCTCACTTGCACAGTTGTTTGGAGTTTAGACAGCTTTGTATAGCCCGGTGTGTTTCCCGAAGGTGATACGCTTTTTACGGTATGTTGGGTCCGTGAGTAGGCTTTGTAGGTTGCACGGGGAATTTAGGAACGCTCGTCGGGCGGCCGCGAGTGCGTTGCAATCCATCAGTAAGTGTTTTGCGCTGATAGCCACTTGCTTGCAACAGGGGCAAGGTTTCGCGTTTGGTCCTTTGTCGACATCCATCAGGTGGTTGTGAGTTATCCACGTGTGTTCCGTGCACAAGCGGTTGATTAACACTTGGTCTTTTCTGTTGGTGAACTTTGTTTCCTATTCTCCGTCTGAGTGTTTGACAGAAAGCCTTTTTTCTCCACTCTGTTGCCACATTTCGTCCCATCGGGATGTTATATGAGAGTTGATGATTGGGTGAGTAAATGCCAGTTTAGCAAGTGAGTCCGCAAGTTCGTTTTTTCTTATTCCCGGGTGCCCGGGGATTAAGCAGAAAGTAGGTAGCGAATAAGTAGATTCACACGTTCTGAGATGATTCGGGCACATGGTGAGAATAGATGATGGGGGAATGGTGGAATGTGGGATGAAGGCGGAGGTGAGTGGCCGTGTGCCTACAGGTAGACCGAAGTTTGGGTGGATGATGGCGTAAAGCCGGCGTTAGTAAGGGAAGACAAAAGGTTTGAGTTCCGAAAGAGCGTTCAACGAATAGGTGTGAGTAGAGAATGGTCGAGAATGGATGAGTTTTTTTGCTGCCCTAATGTGATTTCTCGCCCTTGGCCTCTCATTGAGAAACGGGATGGTCGTGTGTGGGTGGGGGCCCGGTTACTATGACGCAGCAAGAATAAACCAGTGAAACTGTAGAGCTCTGCTGCTGATACTGACTTTGGACCACCCTCATGACCCAGAGTGGGTGTAAAGGGGTCTCTCGGTCGGGCTCTTCTGCGCGTATCTTAACTTGATTACGGTTACAAGGAGTGTCATAATTATTCTGACTCTGAACGAAACACTGCAATCTCATGATAAAAAAATCAAAAACAGGACCAGCAGTACCGCACTAGTAACATCATTTGAAAAATAGCACCACTCTGTGAGCGTCACTCCCTTGTGTGTTCCCAGCCAACACTTGAGATGGGGTGGGGCATGTTGTGGGTTTGGGGATGTTCAGGTATACATCTAATGACCAACTTATGGCCCGTTGCCTGCAGGTTCATCTTCAGAATCTTCAACGTGTAAGCCCCCTGCTGTTAAGGAACTGTCTCAAGTCAGTGAAAAGAGTGAGAGAACGCACGGTTAATCCTTCTCCATCCAAGCACCCGGGACGAGTGCCGCCCAGGTGTGTAATGTGGCCTGGAAGTGGGAATCTGCATTCCACCACGGTTTCTGCGCTCGAAAAACCCAGAGGAAACCCAGAGGATGTCCAGAGAAGAAATTGTTTGGGTTCAAGCCCAGTAGGTAATCCCCTCGCAACGAAGTTGCGGCGAAGCCCAGAGGAGGAGCCCAGATAGGAGTCTGGTCCCAGTGTCCAATTCCAGAGAAGAAGCCCAGAGGAAGCCGTAACATTATTCCAGAGGCCAAAACCCAGACGTCGAAACCCAGCGGTAGGCAGGCGCAGAGTTGGTGTTGGTTGGCGGGCTCGACGTTTTTGCCTCTTGAACAGCTTGCGTGGGCATTCGCCATCGTCGACTCCGTGACAATCTAACCATTTTCGTCTCGTCTCATACTACTTTTTTCGTAAATATACGCCTCGCCTCCTATTCGTCATATTTTATTTAAGTTGCTGTCCATTCTAGGTACCAACAGTGACTCAGCAACACAGAGCACACCAACATCTTCTTCCGTTAACGTGCATCTTATCTGATCCATTTTTTTGACAAAATGTTCTTCTCATTTATGTGTTTGATCTGTAAATGGGTTTTGTCTGTTAATCGGGGTACCTTGCCATACCAACAGACTTACATCATGTGGCTTGCAGTGACGCCTGAGTGCCATCTAGCTACATTGACCTGCTGCTGTTTTCGTGGATGGAATTGTGGTCTTTGGCGCTTTCGTCGGCGACCATCAAGCCGTTAGCAGTGACGTTAGTAGTATATAGAGGCGCAAAACAGCCCTGCGAAGGAATAAGATAGGGCTCAATTAGCGGTGGGTAGGGGTTGACAGGAGTCAGGCGGGTGGAAACGGAACTGGTTTTGGCTTATGAGTCAGCTAACGGGTGACTCATTCGGATAAACGGACGGACAGCGTTCAGATTATTCATAAGACAATTATGTTAATAGGTTATATAAATATATATTAAAAGGTTATATAAATATATGTTAATAGGTTATCTAAATATATTTTAATAGATTATATAAGTATGAATGATTAGGTTAGATAAATATACGTTAATATTTTATATAATTATATGTTAATAGGTTATATAAATAGAAGGTAATAGGTTATATAAATAGAGAATTTATATTTATATATACATATAGGTTACCTTTGGTATTTATATCGCGTTGCAATGCTAGGCAAACCTCATTTTCGTTTTGATTAGCAAAATTCGCTGCGACGATGGTATCTGGAATGGGTGTTTGCAGTGATTTATACATCATATTCAGCTTTTTATTACTTAGATCGGAGCTCTTGATGGATGTATAGGCGTTGAGATTGTTTAGTTGTCCTGTATAACTGCTTTCTTCACACTGAACACCATATAGGAATAGGGAGTGACTACGGAACATGCGATGAAAAAATCCGTCAACAAGTGTAACATGTGCAGCGGCGGTCAAAGCGCTTCCATCTGCATTTTTAACAAGGATTTTCACTTCTGCAGTTAACGAGCTCAAGTCGACCATTTCATTATCCGACCCGGGAATATGAAAATCTATAAAGGAATCGGCAATTCTACTATCATACAGGCTGCTGTTTATACATAGATAATTCTTTCATATTTTAACTCGTTACTTGATTCAAATAAGTATTTAGTGTTGATGGAAGAACACATATCAATCACTCCCATTTCATAGTTTTCCGTGTGGGGTTTCTAGCCCTGTCATGTTGAGGGATGATCCGCCAAGTATGTTGTCGGTATAGAACCTCACCCGAAACTAACGTTAATGCTGCATGAACAGTGGTATTTACTGGTAATTAAATAATGGACGACACGATTCCATCTTTCTTCCACGGTGATTCTTTGATATACGTTTTTTCGTTACTTTTCCTGTAATCTTACCTCCAACTATGGCTTTCTTTACAGTATTCTTGAGTGTAGCAATCCCACTTTCCTTGGTTGATTTTCACATATCTTTCTGCTCCGAGTAATCGTGTGCCATGTTTCTAGCGATATCGCCAGCTGCAGGTGGTACAGTTTTCGTCAAAACGGCAAAGTACGTCTTATAATACTGGCTATGGTTGAGAAGAATCCGCTACCCCTCTGGTACGATATCGGACTTGTGATTCGATCAATATCATGCAAAGTTCTACCTCTTATTATGTCACGTTGCGCGAATAAAACTTCTTATTTTTCGTAGGACGGATATGAAAATACCACCCTCATGATTGCTAGTTACCAAAAGACCTTATTTATATCCAGCGTTATATTTATATGGCTCTAGCGTCTTTTAAAATTCAATACGCATAGGCTTGATCCACCATCCTCGAACGTGATGATACCGCCAACACCATCTTGTAGATCGCAAGAAATGGAATAAGCATGAATACGCTGTAATTTTTTATAAATGACATGTGCACGCGTGAATGAATAAGATTTATTAATTGAAATAACATCATAAATATTGACTTGCTTGTCGCCCATAAAACTGCGTGAAACGATATCTGAGTAAACGTTTTTTGTGGCGTACATTATCGTTCATGAAGGACATTTTTTCGCTTACGGCACCTTCACTGACATCATATTCACACATCGCTCCACCCATTAAATCAGCCGATCTATCTCAAACGAAATACCAATTCACCGTAGCTTCACTATATTTGAATTGCGATGTGTTTTGTAGAATAAAGACATTGAGCTTAATGCGTTGTGTGGCACAATCATATTTAAAAAAAATCCTCCATCTCTAACGATTCGTTTCCTAAACAGACTCTTTCTGATACTGAGTTCTAGCTCGGAGATGTGTTCTTCCAATTTATTGCCTGAGATATTTTTGCTGGGAACAAACTAAGCAGTGTCATGCTCGACTCCTTCATCTTCATCATTAAAATAGTCTACGTTGAACCTAATGTTATACTGATCATCGTGCTTTTTTATCTTGAACCAGTCACTATAGAATACTTCTACAAGTCCTGCGCTCCATTGTCCCTGTAGCTGTATTCCTGGATAAATGTTGTTAGTAAAACTTGAAGATGTGTTGTTCTGGTACAATTGGCTATTGCCCAGCGGTGAAACATAGACACAAAAGTACGGTTCCTGTATCCTGCACTGGATCCTACGTCATACTGACAACAAACAACTTGTAGACAGACATCAATATATACTCTAACTAGTAGGACAGTAGAAATGTTTAGGTATATATTTATTTATTTAAATTTAATCATATTTACAACATCTTAGTATAATTTTCAGAATAAAACATGCAGACGTGGATGAGTTTTCGTCATTCCCGCGACTTTACTCGTCAAAGACGGCCTCACCCGGCTTACGTCTCCTCCAAGTTAAATCCATGTTTACATTAGTATCATCATCCACGTCCATTCGCTTCCTCTTTTTAGTGACGGTAGGTTCAACTTCAATAGATTTTTTGGGAATGTTTGGATGCCCATAGGCAGGAGTTGTGCACGCATCGACATAGTAGCGTTCATTTTCAAATTTACTCAGGTAATTTTTCATAGTGCGTACAGTTTGAAGCTGGATGCTTGCACGCGAATGTTGTGTTGGGTCTCAAACTGTGTCTAGGTTTCCTGGTTATGGATGTCTCTGTATTGTTCATGTCTGATTTTGGCTTGTGTCTGGTAATTGACACCTTTAGCTGCTGATTTTGTGGCATCGGACTCGAGCAAAATACTGTAACACTTTGGTTGCAAGCAAATGATTTCACTCGGGCAGTCCTTGGCTGTTTCACTTTCCAGTAGTCCCACCTGTCCTTTCTTTTATTCATTGTACATGGGGGGATTTTTCGGGTAGTTAAAGAAGTCCATGAATGCAGACAGGGGAGGCTTACGCATTTCCGCCTCATTGTCGTCTACGCATTTGAACTGGAGCAGCAAAGAGTCTGTGTCCGAGTAAATGTGCGAGACGTTGTCACCGTAGCGTGGTTTCAGTGTGTCATACAAGAAGCTGTAGACTTTTGCTTAGCTTTTTCAAGCACGTAGAATCCAATTCGGAGTGGGTGAACTATTCGGATATTTTTTTACTTGAGGATCATGATGACTGTTTCGGGGCCGATGACGGAGAAGTTTTTCAGGAGTGGGTTGGCAGCGTGTTTTCGGAACTCGTTGGCTGTGCAAATGATCTTTGCCTCTAGATTTATGTAGAGCGGATTGAAAAAATGCTTCCCGTATATACTATTTGATAAAATTTTATATCGGGACTATTCCAAGGAGTTTGTAGACTCCTGACGTGTTTGGATATTTTTCACAATGAAGTATTTGAAGACAGGTTCCTGTTTTAAAACGAAAAGTTCGGTGAACCGTGGTGACTTCTAGTCCTTGTCTGAGGAGTACTTGCAATAGTTCCAGGGCCACGATGTAGTTAGTTTGAGGTAGATGACTAGCAACCAGCTTACGATCTGCTCGTTTTCTGTTTCTGAGATGTTCCGAGCCTGCCAAGAAATTTTTGTGATGGGCGAAACATCGTCCAAGCTGACTTCACTGTTATGTAGTATATTGGCAGCTCGTCTGTTTTTCCTGCAACCCCGTCTCTGGATTGAGCATCGATACAGACAGTGTACGTGAACTCGCCAGAACAGTCCGCGTTTACCAAGTCGAATGCTTAAACTTCTTCGGGTGTGAGCTCGTGGATTTCGCCAATGATAAGCATCCACCATAAAGACTGTTGAAGCCCCACATTTCTGCTGGAGACACAGGTAGTTTAGGGTCAAAGTCTTTGCATCGGGGATTGTTATCGTGGTAAGACCTTTCGTCAACGTCAGAAATCCGTCTCATGTAGTTTTTACAATCAAGTGGAGTAGATCAATATCTTTGACCAACTCCAGTTTCATCTTGCCCTCGTAGAGGGCAGCATGCATTGCAAAGCCGGGGGGCTCACAAAATGGACGGGGTCCAGGGTGTAGTCGCATGTCATGGTCTCCCTAAACTTTTGGAAGACCTCGGCCAGTAGCAACGTGTCAATGAGAAGGTGGATGATCATGTAGTCACGAAGGGTCTTGCAGTTGGCTGTCTGCCACATTTCAATCACTACAGCATAATCAGAGTCCGATATTCCTTTGCCTCGAAGTTGACTGCAAAAGTGTTGTTGCGATGGGATGTCTGTTTGATCCAGCACAGAATTCGATGTGATGGCCTCATAGCAGAAATGTTCTTTTGAGTAGAAGGCCTAAAACCTTACCATTGTAGCCGAGG
>SDVV010040506.1:0-10527 GCA_016164225.1 Gammarus roeselii | reverse complement strand
ATATATTTATATTTACACACATACTACCTTTAGTATTCGCATTTCAATGCTGTGCATACTGTATTACAATTCCATTGCATGTCATGTTGCATATATGCATTTTCAATGCTAGTCCTGTGAACTTTTAGGAATATTGATTACAAACATTTAAAATAAATCTAACAGTTACATATTAATTTACATGCAGTATTAAAGGTTAAAACCCCACACAGTTCCTGCTTGCACAAATGTCGATTTCCGGACACGTTCATGATGAATTTTTCAACCTTGGTATCATTCTACGTCGTTCGCTGTTGGAGAACCGCTCGATTATCTTTTTGACGAGTATATTTTGACTTAGATAATACGCAAAGTAGATGCAGTAAGCTCCACAAACCAATAATTGATCACTTTGGATCGGTTTCTGTAGTACAAGTTGTATTTTTGCATGATTATTATATTACGATGCTGTATTTCCTCCATATATTTTTGAATGAAACCCAAATGAATCAAAAAGTAGTGTTTTTTATCGTTTTTGAATATTAGAATCCAATGATCCATTTTATTAGGATCGCTTTTGCTGTTAACAATCATGTAGTCATTCATTGGATGCATGGGCATTCCGTTTCCAGCAACACTCCCTATATAGGCACTTTTCATTATTGGATCGCTCTTGGATATATTTTCAATTTGATTTGTATCCATGTTTACTGTAGATAGTTGGGGAATACCCACCTTGCCGAATTTGTTTTATGACAAGATCTTATTCATAGTGGGTGTATTTTCACAATTCACTGTTGTACGTATGTTAGCTACTTTTTGTAGGTTAATGACATCTCCAGAGTCGGTTGGCCTGGTATCTATAACAAATATAGTTCTTCCTGCAGGGGAATTTTGTTTTGTGGTGAGATGGAAGCTGTTACGCGTCCCTAGAGCCGATAGTGTTTGATGGTATGCTTGAGCGCGCTCTCTTGGAAACGATGATTCAATGTTGGTAGCGCAGTTCCCGTTTACATCGTATATAACGTTTGTGATCTCATAATGCTGGAAGTAATTTGGATTGCGATCATATGCTCCGTTATGTGCCGACTGATCAATGAGAAACAGGGCTAATTTATGTGGAACAACCCCGTTGAAGGGGGAATCAATCGAGATTGAGTTCTGACCGGTAGGAAACACGATTGTTTTGACAATAGGTCGATCGAACATGTATTCAATCATATAATTGTTGTTTTTGTGAACGCATCATTTAGAGCAAGCAAAGCTGTAGGGTATGGTATAACCTTTTTGCACCATAATTTGCATGAAATAACCAAATAGATGTATTGTTAAATCCTTTAAATCCTTGTCACGTTAATTGTCATGTGCTAGAAGAACGCTTCTAGGTTTTGCCAGCTCCAAACGTATATTTACGCTGACATTATCCAATAGATAACTGTTGCTACCAGAGACATTAAAGTTTAGTGGTCCCATCATTTGTATACCATGACGTACACTTTCTTGAATCCAGGTCTCATTTTCTTTTTGATTACAAAATGCGCTTCGACGATGGAATCTGGAATGGGTGTTTGCAGTGATTTATACATCATATTCAGCCCTTTATGATTTAGATCGGAGCTCTTCGTGGATGTATAGGTGTTCAGATTATTTTGTAGGCCTGTATAACTGATTATTTAGTAGTCCTGTATAACTGTTCCCTTTAGTAAACAAGTGTAACATTTGCAGCGGCGGCCAACGCGCTTCCATCTGCATTTCTAACACGGATTTTCACTTCTACAGTTAACGAACTCAAGTCGATCATTTCATTATCGGACCCGGGAATATGAAACTCGATAAAGGAATCGGCCATTCAACCATCATACAGGCTACTGTTTGTGCTTGGATAATTTCTTTCAAATTTCGACTCGATACTTGATTCAATTAAATATTTCTTGTTGACGGAGGGAAACATACCAATCACTCCCATTTCATAGTTTTCCGTAGGGGCTTCTAGCCCTGTCATATTGAGAGATGATCCACCAAGCATGTTGTTGGTATAGAACCTCACCTGAAACTAACGTTAATGCTGCATGAACAGTGGTATTTATTAGTAATTAAATAATGAACGACACGACTCCATCTTTCTTCTACGGTTCTTCTTTAATTTACGATTTTTCATGAATTTTTCTGTGATCTTACCTCCAATCATGGCTTTTTTTACAACATTCTTGAGTGTAGCAATCTCATGTTCCTTGGTTGATTTTTGCATATCTTTCAGCTCCGAGTAATCGTGTGTCATGTTTCGAGCCATATCGGCAGCTGCAGGCAGTACAGTTTTTCGTAGAAAGGGCAATGCACGTCTAACAAGACTGGCTATGGTTGAGAAGAATCCGCTACCCCTTTGGTACGATAAAGGACTTGTGAATCTGTCAATGTCATGCAAACTTCCACCGCGTATTTTGTCACGTATCGCCAATAAAACTTCGTATTGTTTGTACGACGGATATGCATCAACCACCCTCATGGTTGCTAGTTACCAAATGTGTTATGATAAAGCTTTTCAGGTTGTGATAATCGGGTAACTCAAGGTAGGAATGATCAAACATTGGTTCTAGAATAATATTTTTGTATAAAGAAAAGTAACAAGTCAACAGGTAAACTCGATAGAGCACTGATATGATATTGATTGTCATAACGGACACAAAGTAAAAAAAGTGTAAATGAACATCAAAAAGGAATGTATTAAGTGTAAGACGGGCGTAGGGTAGAGTAAGAGGCCTACACCCGAAGGCTTCAGCTGCTGGAGTGTCCCGTCTCTGCCCGATAGCTGCAGCTGATGGCAAGTGTCTCTAGTCTCTAGTTCAGGTCTGCACCCCTGAAATAATATGTGGGAGGGCCTTGCTCATGGGTATCAAATGATCCTTCAATAAGGGGACCATTCACCTTTTTGGGTCATCTGAAGAGGCAGGGCGTCTTAATACCCCAACCTCATTGGTAAATATACAACAAAATCCTTTAACGGATTTTGTTGGCTCCTCCCACCTTCAAACAATATTAGATAACCCTGCCTTAACAGTGTTATTGGATCTAGTCCATACAATTGCTGACACACGGAATTTTACAAGGTGCGCAAATGGCCCTCAACTCGTCAATGTCTCCTACGTTATACGATCCGCGAGAGGACCACCTGTTTCTCTAAACAAACATCGGAGGGGAATTAAAGATATGCAAGGCAAGGGATTTCTTCGTGTAACTTAAGATAGGTTTAACTGGCCTAAGGCCTACACTGTTTCTAGGGCACACACTACTTGGTGGTAATGTTCGGTTAGCGACGTTTTTAAAATATGTGTCCGCGGAGGCTGATTCATAACATATGACCTTATTTATATTCAGCGTTACATTTTTATGGCCCTAGCTTCTTTTAAAATGCAATACGCATAGGCTCGATCCACCATCCTTGAACGGGAAGATACCGCCAACACCATCTCGTAGATTGATGGAAATGGAATCAATATGACTACGCTGTATTTTTTTAATTAACATGGGCACGCGTAAATAAATAAGATTTATTAATTGGAATAACATCACGAATATTAATTTTCTTGTCGCCCATAAAACTGTGTGAAATTCAATCAGAGTAAACGTTTATGTGGCATACATTATCGTACATATAGGACATTTTTTCGCTTACGGCACCTTCACCGACTCTATATTTACACATCAATCCACCTATTAAATCAGCCGATCTATCTCCGACAAAGTACCAATTCACCGTAGCTTCAATATATTTGTATTGCGCTATGTTTTGTAGAATAAAGGCATTGAACTTTATGCTCTGTGTGGCACTATCATATTCAAACAATTTTCCTTCATCTCTAACGATTTGTTTCCTTAACCGACTTTTTCTGATATTGATTTCTAGCTCGGAAATGTATTCTTCCGATGTATTGCTAGGAACAAGCAAAGCGGTTTCATGCCCAACCCGTTCATTTTTATCATCCAAATAGTCTACGTAGAACACAGTGTTGTACTGTACATCGTGCTTTTTTATCTTGAACCAGTCATTTTTATAGAGTACTTCTACAAGTCCTCCGCTCCACTCTCCCTAAAGCTCTATTCCTGAATAGATATTGTTAATAAAACTTGAAGATGTATGTTTTAGTACAATTGGCAACTACAACCTATTTATTAGCCACCAACGAACACGAGTATGATGTATAATAAGTAAGAAACAGCATCGTGTTAAAATAGAGGGTAATATAAGAAATGCTAATAGGGAATTTCCGTAATTTATCCCCCACTCAAGAATAAAATTAATTAAACAAATAATATTTCTCGCTGCATCAAAATCACAAAATTATTATAACTTCTACACATATAACAGAACAATAGCCAAAGGCTATTACCCGGTTCGAAATTTCAAGCGATGCATTCATTTTACGGTTGGGCGCGCTGGAGGTGCGACTAAACGCCGCGACGTCACTGATTTGCCTCGTGACAGCTTTGTCTCCTACTATATTTGCCTCGTTACTGATTGCCTCGTTACTATTTTGTCTCATTACTGATTTGCCTAGTTACAAATTTGTATCGTTACCGATTGGCCTCGTTACTGATTTGTCTCGTTACTGATTAGTCTCGTTACTGATCAGTCTCGTTACTGATCAGTCTCGTTACTGATTCGTCTTGTTACTGATTAGTCTCGATGTTGATTTGACTCGTTGCTGATTATTTCTCGTTTCTATCTATTTCGTTACTGACATAGCCGGGCGGCAACAGCTACATCACCGTTCCAGACTACCTTTTCGTTAGTACACAATAGTCCGTCCTAACCCACGCCATGCGCCCAAACTCGATCACCATTCGTTACCCAGTCGAGCAGAGGCAGCAAACGTCACCTGATGAGATCAAATAACACCCTTGCAAACAAGACCGATATTGATGAGTCAGCGGTGACTCAGTCAGCCGTCATTGCAGAATCCTCTGCGCGTCCAAACCCAACCTCATCACTCAGTATTGATGCTATTGGTGATGCTGATGATGTTATTGATGATGTTGCAGTCATTTGAAGTTTATGCGGGAGGGGTAGATTAATTAACCTAGACCTTGATGATGTCTCTCACGCCATGCAATTTTCGTGTATTGCTCAGCACGCACGATAGAGTACATGACTCGGTGAGTGACCTGTGAACCTCAGAATTCTTCTCTGATGTTAGGCATTTTGTGGAAACAGATTTTTGTAGTATAATCAATTGATTTATATTTTGAGTATCTATGATAAAAAAATAAAGGTCACTGAACATGATTTTCATGTTATCAAAGCCCGTCGCAGAACCGTAGGTGCAAATGATCTTAATAACTTTTTAGTTCTATCAAAGGAGTCTTTAGAGACTGAACAATCATCCTCGGCAATTCTGAAGTAAATGCTTCTATCACACTATGTTCGGTGTATTAATAGCACCCTGATTATCATGCATTGCTTTTTAATAATAGATAACAAAAATGAACGGTGCAATGCTCATTACTACTAGTATTACTGTTGGTGTTTAAATAGTGCGTTGCCTATTGGTGTTGGTGTTTAAATGCTGCTTGTTTATATCACTGATGGTGTTCTGATGGTTCATTGCCAATAACTGTAAGTGTTTTAATGGTGCACCCATTACTAATAGGGTTTTGGTGAGTTGCTTATCACTATTGGGCATTGAATGGTGAGTCGATTATTACTGGTAGTGTTCCAATGGTGCTTTGCATATCAACATTGGTGTTTGAAAATCGTTTTGCATGTGACTGTTGGTATTTCGATTGCGCTTTGCTTATTAGAGTTGGTGTGTAAATGGAGAATATTGATGATAAATGTTGTGATCTCTACAGTACGTTACTCAGCACTGTTATGGTGCGTTACTAAGCACTGTTATGCTGCGTTACTCAACACTGTTATGGTGCGTTACTAAGCACTGTTATGGTACGTTACTCAGCACTGTTATGGTGCATTACTAAGCACTGTTATGGTGCGTTACTCTGCACTGTTATTTGGGTGTTGCTTATTACAATTGGTGTTTGATGGATGTGTAGCTCATCACTGTTGGTGTTTGATGGATGTGTTGCTTATTACTGCTGATGTTTGAATTGGGTGTTGCTTATTACTGTTGGTGTTTGATGGATGTGTTGCTTATTACTGTTGGAGTTTGATGGATGTGTTGCTTAATACCGCTGGTGTTTGATGGAATCGTTGCTTATTACCGTTGGTGTTTGATGAATGTGTTGCGTATTCCTGCTGGTGTTTGAATTGGATGTTGCTTAGTACTGTTGGTGTTTGATGGGTGTTTTGTTTATTTCTGCTGGCGTTTGAATTGGGAGTTTCTTAGTACTGCTGATGTTTGATGGATGTGTTGCTGGTGTTTGATGGATGCGTTTCTTATTACTGCTTGTGTGTTATGGATGTGTTGCTCATTACTACTGGTGTTTGATGAATGCGCTGCTTATTACTGCTGGCATTTGATGGATGCGTTGCTTATTACTATTGAAATTTGATGGATGTGTTGCATTATACTGCTGGTGTTTGATGGATGCGTTGTTTATTACTGTTGTTGTTTGTTGGATATGTTGCTTATTACTGCTGGTGTTTGATGGACGTGTTGCTTATTACTGATGGTGTTTGAATTGGGTGTTGAATATTAATGTCGGTGTTTTATGAATGTGTTGCCTATTACTTCTGGTGTTTGATGGAAGCGTTGCTTATTACTGTTGGAGTTTGATGGATGTGTTGCTCATTTCTGCTGGTGTTTGATGGATGCGTTACTTATTATGCTTATTACTGTTAGTGTTTGATGTATGTGTTGCTTATTTTTGCTGGTGTTTGAATTGGGTAATGCTTTTTACTGTTGGCGTTTGATGGATGCGTTGCTTATTACTGTTGGAGTTTGTTGGATGTGTTGCTTCTTATTATTCTGGTGTTTAATGGATGTTTTGCTTATTACTACTTGTGTTTGAATGAAGCATGTTTCATCACTGCTAGTGTTTGAATGGTGCGTTGCTTTAAACTGTGCGTACGAGATTAGATGGTGCGTTGCTGATTATTAGCACTGTTATGGCCTTCAATTGTGCGTTGCTAGTTAATGTTGACATTTGAATAGCGTTTCACAAATTAGTGTTATTGCTATTATAGTCCATTTCCTTTTTGAACTAAACTATCTTTGCTTAAGTAATAGTGATATAATTTGGATGGTGCATTGCTTCTCAGTGCTTTTATTTGAATGTGGTTTTACTTACCATTGTTAGTCTGTGTTTGTATGAAGCTTTGATTATAACGATTAAAGCGAGTTTTGATTTTGCGTTGCTCATTTCTGTTGGTGTGTGGATAGTGCGATATTGATGTCAGCTGCTTATTACTTTGGTGCTCATAACTGTTAGTGTTTGAACTGTGTTTTACTTATTACTGTTGTGTTTGAATAATGCTCTGCTCATCCCTGCTTGTGTTCAAAGGGTGTGTTGCTTATTGCTCTTAGTGTTGGAACATTTCGTCCTTATTAGAGATGAATGAATGACTCGCAGCTCAGTACGGCACGTGTCTGAATAATGTGTTGCTTATTACTACTACTCTTTGAGTGGTGCGTTGATTATTTGTGCTAGTGTTTGGATGGTGCATTGCTTGCCATCGTTGGTTATTACTGTTAATGTATGAAGCGTGCGTTGTTTATTACTGTTAGTGTTTGAAGAGTGCGTTGCTTATTATTGTTAGTGTATGAAGACTGCGTTGTTTATTACTGTCAGTGTTTGAAGAGTGCGTTACTTTTCACTGTTTGTGTGTGACGAGTGCGTTAAATATTATTGTTAGCGTTTGAAGATACGTTGCTTAATACTGTTAGTGCTTGAACGATGCCACGCTCATTCAAGTCGATGTTTGGATGATTCAAAATTAATTATTTTCAATCTTTAAATGGTGCGTTGTATGTTGGTGTTAGTGCTTCGATGGTGCGTTGCTTGTTAGCGTTGGTGTTCAAATGGTAAGTTGTATGATACTGTTTGTGCTTGAATGTTGTGTTGCTCATACTGTTAGTGTTTGGGTGGTGCGTTGCTTGAATTGTGTGTTGCTTACTAGAGTTAGAGCTTAGATGATGAATTGATAATTAGTGCTGGTGCTAAAGAGAGCGTTGATTATTACTAATAGTCTTTGGATGTGCCTCTCTCAATAATTTTAGTGTTTGAATGGTGAGTTACTTATAGATGATAGTGCTGTAATTTGAATGGTGCGGTGAGTATAAGTGTTTGTCTTTTAATGGCGAATAATTTTTAGTGTAAGTGTTCGGATGGGGCGTTTCTCATCAGTGCATGTTGGTGTTTGAATAGTGCGTTGCTCTTTACCTTTGGTGTTTGAAAAGTGCGTTGCTTATTACCGTTTGTGTTTGAATGGTGTGTTATTATAACAATACTAGGGTTTGGATGACGTGTTGCTTATCAATGGTGGAATTTGAATGGGGACTCCCCTATTACTCTTAGTACGTGTTTATGTGGTGCGTTGTTTATAACTGTTGAAATGGTTTTGGATGGTGCGTTGCTCATTAATAATAGTTTTTGGATGCTGCGTCATTGGTGTTGGGTGCCCATTACTGCGTTGCCTATTATTACTGTTAGTGTTTGAATTGTGCTTTGCTTATTACTCCTAGTGTTTAAATTGGGCGTTTCTTATTACTGTTAGTGTGTGAATAGTGCGTTGCTCATCACTGTAAGAATTTTAATATTGCTTCGTTTATTTGTATTGTCTATTAAAGAGTATACTATTTATTACTGTTCGTGTTTGAATCCACTTTGTGAGTTCCAATATTGGGTAGAAATGCTTATTGAAAAGCTCGAAATAACGATTTCGTAAATAGGCATCCTAACATTGGAAAATATTCAAATTGTGAAACATCTCTTTTCTTGGACGGTAACGAGTGACTATTGCTTGAAACTAATAGAAAATAGTTTTACGTTGGGATTAAATATGACGAGAGCGGGGACTGTAGTTCTTGGGGGCTTGTTTTCTGCCAAGAAGTTTGCGAGCATTGTTGGTTGAAGCCTGATAATGGCGTCTGCGTCTAACCAACGAAGGCGAGGTGTCGAGGATGCCTGGGTCTAACCAATGAAGGCGAGGTGTCAAAGGGGTCGGCGTCTAACCAATGAAAGCGATGTGTAAAGCGTCTTGTGTCTAACCAGTGAAGGCGAGGCGTCGAGGGTGTCTGCGTCTAACCATTAGTCAATTCGAAGCTGAAAACCCCAAAACTTTTAAACGCTGACCAATGCACTGAGTGCTCTACAACATAATCAGAATGTCATCTCATGACAGCATCGCAAGTAATAATCTTCATACTAGTGCTCATGTATGCGGTTATTCAATAATATTCATTTTCCTGTTACAATATGAGAGGCAGTCATTTCGAGAAATGATAAAAATCCCGTCAGTTGACGACCAAATAAAATTAAAGCTAAACTCATGCTTGGAAGCAATGATATTCTCGCATCTGGGGTAACACTACCGGGCTAATATTCACAAATTCCTTTCAATGCCAACACGAGGAAGTACCAATTTACTGTTATCATGCGAATCACTGCTAACTTTTCAATGTGATAATTTAAAAAACAACGTTGAGGGATCTCATCAATAATTATTCATCTATAATGTCGAGAAGAACTTAGCTCTTTGGTATGAGATCTAACCCCAGGGATCTCACAAGCCTGAATTACGTATTCACTGTGACCACTTCTATCATGCAATGAATTTTCAACTGCGAACACCGCACAGATGACTCCATCGTCATTCCTCACTAGGATCAATAGACCTACAGGAGGCCTGTCGACAGAAACCATCAATAATGGTGAAATGTGGACGCCCACGCCAAATATGGTGAGGTATAAGAGCAGGTGTAGGGGACCAGGGAAGTTGTCGAGCAGTGCAGCTCTACTCAGCAGTCATGGTCACGACACGGTTCGCAGTGGCGGTGGCCGCCATCCTGGTCTGCGTTCAGGTGAAGACTTTGAAAACCATGAAGAAGAATATTTCAACAATGTTGATTTGCATTAAATTAATTTTGTAATTGAGTGTAAGGGAACGAATGGAAATTAGCTATTTTTAAGGGAGGACTGAACGGGTTTGAACTTTCCACATTATGTTATTGTACCGAATAGTCGGCGATGATTTACTTCAGCGAGCCCGAACGAAAACTTCCCAGATAAAGCTACAAACTTTTATCAATGAACCTTCAGTTTTTACATCAAACAAAACCTTAAGTTTTCACATCAAACCCTTATATGACATGAGGCTTATCTAAACACTGAAAAAGCTCACTAATTTCACATTTTATACAAATGATCATAAGGTCTGTGCGATCTGTTTTATTTCCCGTGTGCAGAATCACTGAACCAGGTTGTCTGCTGGCGCTGTCCAATATCCATTACAGGTTGTCTGCTGGCGCTGTCCAATATCCATTACAGGTTGTCTGCTGGCGCTGTCCAATATCCATTACAGGTTGTCTGCTGGCGCTGTCCAATATCCATTACAGGTTGTCTGCTGGCGCTGTCCAATATCCATTACAGGTT
>SDVV010040505.1:0-10527 GCA_016164225.1 Gammarus roeselii | reverse complement strand
AAAAAAACTACTGCGGACTCCCACTTCACCTACCCCCAAGACACCTTACACCCCTCTATCATTCCGGAAAGGCCGTAAACAGGCCGCCGCACATTCTTCTCTGAACGACACCACCCGATTTCCCACACATCATGTACCGCCTCTTTGTTTGTCAATGCACATAAGAAAGATAAGATGAACTTTTACCTCCCTCCAATACCTCGGAGCTGATAATATCATAAACGAGTGGCGGCCTGCACATGTCAGGGCTACCCGTAGATCGACAAGCAGGCAACAAGAGGTAATACGACCGGCGACCAGTGTTCTAGCGAAGAAAAGTTTGTCCCCATGTGTTTTTTCAGTGGGCTATAGCAATGTCCAACAAAGACGAAGAGTTCAGTCAACGGACGACAAATGGAAAAGTGTTCTGCTGTCCCGGATTTAAAGTACTGCCGGCCGGCACTGATGCCTCTGTGCACTAATGGTCTTTTATACCATCCACCCTCACAAACTTCGGTCTTCACTCAGTCTATATCAACTTTCTTCTGATTCCATGACTCGCCTCATACATTTTCTTACATATATCCTCTCCAAGTGTCCGGACCACCTCATGCAGGGCTAGCAGATTTACTTTGTCTCTCAACTCTCTTACTGTTCCCGTTCCGATTCGCAAATAATTTCGATCATTTCTATCCACGGCACTACGGCCACCCGTCTCGAAACTTAATTTTACTGTCAAATAGATTCAGGCTTCTTCTATCCTCTTCTCTCGCTCTTATACCTCAACCCTATACAGCGAAGTTGGAAAAATGACCTCTCGTACAACCCTTTCTTCGTTTCCGCACCCATGGTTCTGCACCTCATGACATCCTTTAGCGGCCCAGCACCTTGCGCCCTTTCTTCATTGCCGATCTCCCTCATAATGTTACTCCACCTTTTTAGCCACAGGTAATCTCGAGAACATAAAACACTCTACTTCTTCCTTCAACACTCTATTTAGGCGGACGCTGGTTCCACAAGCAACGTCAACCCTGGATCATCACACAACTTTTATTTCTCCACATTATCTCTCAGCTTCCTCCTATCACACATCCTAACAAACTCCGACACCTGCCTACACAACTTCTCTGAATGAGACCAAGTGCGGCGCATCCGCACCCAGCAATCAACAGGCTCAATTAACTCCACCCATTGGTTCTCACTGACCCTCGACCCCATCCACTAGTAACCAATGTCAGGTTTGGTGTGCTTGGAGGAGATCAGAGGGACCGTTTCCATTTCCGCTTTCGAACTCATGACCTCTAAATGCATACAGGAGCATCCAAGACCGAACATTTCTGCAATGTTGTGGGTGAGTAAAAACCCTGAAGAGAGTAAATTTGATGTCACATTTGTCAACGCTTGCTGTCGATGCGTGTGCTGTTGTTGAAAGGACTCATGTGTGTATCAGCCACAGAGGAAGTGTTTAAATGTGCTCCTCTGTTTTTGCTAGTTATATATTGGGTTTCGTCGCAAGTTCGATTCTTGTTGCAGATTTAGTGGTTGATGAAAAATTACCTACTGATTAATCAAAGTGTCAACAGCCGCTTTTTAAATCCATAAAATGTGAGTCAAGGTTCCCGGTTTCAGTTCACCAACCTCACTCATGAAGTTATTTGGATCAACATATCGTGTTTAAGGGATATATCTGCCGCCTATGGACGAGAATCCTTATCTTGAGAAGCCATGGTCGAAGCAAACGAGGGTGTACTTGAGATCCAGAAGTCAAGGCTCTTCATGTGTAATTAGTTTCATGATGCCAAATGATCGTAGTGTATGATTATGCGACCGTTTCAGTGTATGCGATTGGGAGATGCCCCATTAATTGGGGTATCCTTTCCCGTTGCCCCTTCCTTTCCTAACCCCAGCGTAGGACCACAGTCGAAAAAGTACACCAAGACTCTTGCTGAGAACTTTATATAAAGTTCGTCCGTAGATTTTCGTCCGTTCACTATATTGCTGCACCCGCGCCAATATTTAGAAGCCATTTTTACCAAACATTTATTAGTAGCCAGGATTAAAAAATAAGATTTCATTTGGCAGCTACAGTCACTTGCATAAGTTTGGGACCACCTGGAGTATTTTCTTGTTTCTCGCAGAAATTAAAGGTATTCCAGAAATAACAAATAAGATGACCGGTTTAGTAGTTCACTGAGGTTCTCCAACTTTATGTAAATAATATTTACAAAAAGAACACTAATATGGTACTCAATATTAAGTACCAAAATATGCGAAAATATTAGTCATGTCAAGATGGAGTCAGTACATTTTTCAATTGTGGCATATTCGCGTACTAGCGCGTACGGGAGAGTGAAGAGTTAAAGCGTATCTTCGTAAAATGAGTTGTTGTTTCTGTGCGTAATGAGGTGGAGGGACCACCTCATTTGCACAAGTGTCAGAGGTTTAGACAGCTTCGTATAGTCCGGTGTGTTTTTCGAAAGCGATAAGCTTTTTACGGTAGGTTGGGTCCGTGAGTAGGCTTTGTAGGTTGCACGGGGGATCTAGGAACGCTCGTCGGGCTGCCGCGAGTGCGTTGCAATCCATCAGTAAGTGTTTCACGCTGATAGCCTTTGGTGGCAATAGGGGCAAGGTGGTGCGTGTGGTCCTATGTCGACATCCATCAGGTGGTTGTGAGTTATCCACATGTGTCCCATGCACAAGCGGTTGATGAACACTTGGTCTTTTCTGTTGGTGAACTTTGTTTCGCATTCTCAGACTGAGGGTTTGACTAAAAGCACTTTTTGTCCACCCTGTTGCCACATTTTATCCCATTGGGATGTTATATGTGAGTTGATGATAGGGAACCAGTCCCGGTAATGTATTGCGGTAAATGATTATTGGTGAGTAGATGCCAGTTTAGATTGTTGTCGATTACCGCCTGCAGTTGCCTCGGCACGCTGGCGATGAGTTCCTGGGAATACTCTTTTTAAAATTCTGTGACCCGCACATCCCTAATGACCTGCTTTAATAACTTTAAACTGAAGCTTTTCCAACACTTGCTTCATAATTGACCAAAAGTTTCCCATGGAATTCCAATCTGAGCTTTTCCCCGGGCTATGCAAGCACCTGAGTATTCTACTCGGCCAGATAACCATTGAACGAGTTGCGACCTACAACATGGAGCTACATCATTCATGAAAGTATCACACCTGTGGATTGTCATGAGTTTATCTTATTTATCTTCAAGTAGTCCCAAGTACCTTTCACCATTCATTGTAGTTTTGCGAGGTAAAAAGTACAGTCCAGTTGTTTCATTATGACTAAGAGCCTCCTATATCATCTGGCTGGGAGATTGTTTCATGGTAGGAATCGTGTATTTAACAATAAATATTTTGATTATCAGCCTCCGCACATGTTCATGACAAGATATGAACTACCGGATTGATTTGAGACTCATTTCCACCGTAGCCTCCATGTGAGTCATAACAGGCTCCCCTCCCCGTAGGGCTCGACGTGCGAGAAAAAACACATTGTCAAGGTTAGAACAATTCGAAAATTTTAGTCGGGTCAGACCCACGCTGGTGCACACAATAAAAACGTTTAGACGAAACGGATCTCTGTTTTTAATCATGTAGAACTTCAAGATTGATATGTAAGGACAGGTAGAATTATCGAGATTGGTACAATGTATACGGCTACACGGACAAAGTAAGCTCCGACAGCAACGCAACACAGTCGTTACAGCTACGCGGTCTAGTTTAGATAAGGATTTAAGGGTTTAAAGATTTAAATTAATTTAGGTATGATAACATGTTGACAAAATAACAGAAATATCAGAAAAACCAGATGATACGTACCAAGTCTTTGTCAGCGTGCGCTGTTCTGAAGACAACATGTACTACTTGGGTGAATTTAATATTAACTTAAAACTAGGGTTGAGGAGTAAGGACCAACCGAGGGACATTGATGGCGTACATCCTCTACTCTCCACTTTTTAATATGTCGAGACGGATGCAAGTATTGCATTGGACCATTAATTTCAAGAAAAATAAGCAGAGTAAGTCGGATCACCGACGTTTACTTTATCATGACTATTTACTGTTTCAACCGTCATTTACTCAACTTGAGCGCAGAAAATGTCCGACATGAGGTTGTCTATTACATTACTCACACATTTTGTTAGCGTACGATGGTGCCAATTTGAAACTAACTGCATAGTTAGCATGACATATTAACATATGCACACTGGGAAAAAATAGTTCAATGAGTTATTATCGATGGGTACACTAAATGAACGGATTTTTACATGAACAAGATACTTGAAAATTTGAGCATATGAGGCGAAAAAAAAATAAAGAAAGCATCTCTAAGATGAAATGATGAAACACAAATAGTTGACTCGGTAAATTGAATAGCAGAAGTAAATTATAATTCAAGAGCTTCTGCACGTACAAGTTCAAACAGGTATAATTTTAGTTTACGTTTTAAGGTAGCAATACTTCTGCCCGTCCTTATATCTATGGTTCTCGAATTCCAGGTTTTAGCAGCTCTGTATTTTAAAAATAGTTGGGACTGTGTAGTCGAGTTTCGGGGAATTTGCAAATCCGCATTGTTGCGAAGATCATACATAGGATTATCTCTAATGAAAAAACCGTTATCAATGTAAGTTAAATGATTGCAATCTTTGTAGACAACAGCGGAAAAGTTAATTATTTGACACAACGGGAGATTGTTCCATTGACAAAAAGAGAGGCAACGTGTGGTCATGTCTGCTAGCATCTGATAGTGTTCTGATGACACGCTTTAGACTAGGAACGATAGGTTTTAAGTTTGTTTTGTAGGTAGACGCATACACGTTTACACAATACGTGAGAAAAGGATGAATAAGGCTATAGTACAAAAGACTTTTACCAGGAGTGGTAAGACAATTTCTCATTTTGTATAGGATGCCACACGATTTGGATAATTTCCCGGCAACAAATGGGACGTGATCTTTTCAGTTGAGTCTCTGATCTACTAAAAGACTGAGAAACTTTGTTTTTGCTACTTATGCCACCTGTTGACCGTTCAGTTCGACTTGTGTGTTAAAAATGGGTATCATCCTCCTGGAAAATATCATGACCTGCGTCATGTCGACATTTAGCGTCAGCTTGTTGAATGTGAACCAGTTTGAAATGTGAACCAATGGATTATTCATATTAGTAATAGTATCATTGAGGTTTTTCCCGGTCGAATAAACTGTAGTATCATCTGCAAAAAGTACAAAGTATAACCTGTTGCTAGTGTTTACAATGTCATTAATATATATAAGTAAGAGCTTATGACTCACGTTGAGGCTCTGGTGGAAATGAGGCCCAAATCAAATCAAATAAGTAAGAGCAAAGGCCCAAGGATCGACCCTTGCGGAACTCCTATATTTAACCTACTGGCAGATGATGATTGTTTATTTCAAGTCACTAAGTGTTTCCTATCAAGAAAATAACTTTTTATCCAGCTTCTATCGATGGAACCAACTCCATAATGCTGTAATTTTGCAACCAAAATCTTATGATTCACGCAATAAAAAGCTTTGCTAAGATCCATAAAAGTTGCATCGGTGACTTTACCACTGTCAAACCCATCAACAACGTCTTCAACAAATTTCAATAGAGCATGCTCTGTATTCCTGAAAGCTTGAAAGCCAAATTGATTTTGGCTATGTAGGTTATTTGAGACAAAATTAGTATATATTCTAGCAAAAAATACTTTTTCATAAACTTTGCTTAAGACGGACAGGACTGATATTGGGCGATAATTTTTTATGTCTGTTTTGCTTTTATTTTTATATATTGGACTAATTTTTGCGATTTTGAATGCATGAGAAAAAACTCCTTGCATGAGAGACTTATTGATAAGTTGGGTCAAAGGAGCTACAATAGTTGCAGATGTAGCTTTGATTACATTGGTTGGAATGTTATCCCAGACAGTGCTGCAACTATTTCTTAAATCAATAATAATTGTTCTAACTTCGTTTGGGTCGGTAGGGTTAAAGATTGACTGTTCAGGAATTGCATTGTCTTAATAATGCTCAAAAGGGATGTTGCTGCTAATAATTGATTCAGAGTATTAGGAATACTATTGAAGTAATTATTGAAAGCATTTGAAATCGTTTGAGGGTCAGTGATGTCTTCATAATCAATAATAATTGAATCCGAATTACTCAGTTTATTTTTTCCTAGAAGGTTGCTTATGATTTTTCAGATTTTTTTGCTATTTCCTTGAGTGGTCTCTATTTAATTTTGTACATAGATTTCACGAGCAATATTTGTCAGTTTGGTGAACGCTTTTTTATATCGTTTAAATTCATCTCTACGAGTGATGGGATGCCTTTTGTATCTACGGTACAGTCTGTCCTCCTCTTTTTGTGAGGCAAGTAAACCAGGTGTCATCCACAGATTCTTAGCTTGTTTGTAGCCGAGCTCTTTAGTTGTAAGCGGAAAATGCACCTCGAACAGTTCAATTAATATGCTATGGAACTGCGTGAAAGCACCATTTGAGTTTACTGTGGATAGTATCTCATTAAAGTCGTAAGCTCCCAGCGCCTCTTCAAAGCTTTGAATGTTACGGTCGCTATATTTACGATAGGTCATTATAGTCGGATTACGAGGCTCGTGAGAATTTGGTTTTTGAAGGAAAATTGGGTAATGGTCGGAGACATCGGAAATGATCACAGCTGCACGTGTTACACTATTAACATCGTTGATGAAAATGTTATCTATTGATGTGGCGGATCCAGCAGCTGTACGCGTTGGTTTAGTAATTAATGGGTACAGACCGTGAGACAAGGAATTATTACAATAGTCAGCAACAAAATTCGATCTATGATACCAAAGCAAATTTACGTTGTAATCACCCATAATATACACTCTATTATGATCTACGTCAATGCCACTGATAATTTCATTCATCTCCAGCGAAAAACTTTCTACCAATATTTCAGAGGCTCAACGGAAAACCATACCTATTGTATTAACTTCGTTATCACAATAAATGTCGACAAAAAGAGTCTCAATTCCTGGCCTGATGAAAGAGTTTAAGTCCCGGTATAACAGTTAGCCTGCTATTTATAAATAAACAAATGCCTCCATTATTGTTCATATAATTGTTTGTATACAAATTATAACCTGATAAATTATAAAAGTCCTGTAATTCATTTGTCAATTTGGTTTGACAGAGCCCTAGCACAGTAGGTGCAAAATGGTCTGTTATGATTTGGAGGCTAAGAAAGTTCTCTTTCAAACTTGTCATTGTATGCCATGCAGGTGAAATTGTTTCTTAATGAAATTGTATGGCCAGGGAGCTCATCACCAGGAATTATTTGACACTCCGTAAGATTCATTCTCATTTGTAAATCTGGATCGATTTTGCGGAGAACATTGTTGAAATTATTTTCAATTTCATGCATAGCACGATCAAAGAAATCAACAATGTTTTCTTGTTCCTCTAATTTTAGTTTTGAGCTGTTAAAAGAGAAGTTCGGGGGTGGCTTGTTCATTTACAAATATGTTGTATCTAATTTTCGTTACAATCATTTCCTGACACGAGAAAAATACAATGTTGTAGAACACACTCCAATTTACAATATTTGATGACATTTAATGGAAAATGTCGGCAGAGAGGAAGCTGTTGATGATGTTTTCTACAGTCATATTCAAGTACGGTAAAAGTGAGATATCATACCGTATGCTTTTTTTTGTGCAATTGCAACAAGTCGAGCATGACACTCAATGCAAAAGTTGGATTAGAGAAAGGATATTTTAGATCTAAAAAGATTAAAATTAATTGATGGAAGCTTGCCACCGATGAAAATTTGTTTAATAATCATCAATACAGTCATTACTAATAGCTGCTTCAGACAAAATGAAGCTGCTCGTTACTGGATGAGTCATAACTCCTCTTCTCCATACTCATGTGTTCGAATATTTATACGTGAATTTGCGTCGGGGCTCATTGGCCAATTCATTTATACCATCGTCACTAATCAGCTGTGATGGCGATGGCCGTCCCGAGAGGGTGTAGTCGCTCTTTTCCTCATCTCCACTGTCGACTGTTGAAGACTGCGGCAGCCGGCTGTCAGGGTGATATACTTCGCCACTGGACCATAACCATTCGACGAAGTGGGCTCCGCTGTTCATCAGCTGGTTACCCAACTCAGGAAGTGCCTCTTCCACAGCGAACGCAGACGATTGGACTTGGTGGTCCATGTGTTGATGTTGTTGGTCCACTTGTTCAGAATTTATCGTCATTTTTTGATTGTTGCAGTTTGGATGCTGGTTGGTGAGTTGACTCACAGGAGACTGATGTACATATATGTTGCTGGTCGCTTGCATTGTTGGTAGTGTTGTCATTTGAGTTGTTGCCACTATTTCTGCTCTGGGTGTTCTTGATCAGGCCAGCACTCTGGTTGCGTTAAGGACTCTGTTGCTGATGTTGAAGGGCTGGAAAATCCTCACATGACTGTTGATTTATTTGATTTTGTGTATGAGGTTGACCAGATCTTGGTTAATGCTGTTGAGGTTGGTTGCGTCCTCTAAATCTAAGTTTAGGACCCTTAGAATACACTGTTTGATATTAAGTTTGCAGCTTCCTAAACTTATCCATTTGTCTCTGGCTTTCAAGGGAGGAGTTGTGACGAACATCATCCTGAACGTAGATCCTTTCTCGCAGAGATTTGAGTTTGTGGGCTGATCTCAGAAAGTGGTTTTGGTCCCGTTCTGAATTCAATGTTGCATTAATGGGGCGGGGCCGTAAGGGACCGGACCTTCTGGTTGTGTGCCGCCGCTCACCAACGCGGAAAGCATTAATGGAACTGCACTGTGCCCTAGTGTGCTTGATAATTTTGTCTACATTAAGTCGCAATCGCTCAACATTTTCACCATCACTCTCTTCAAGGTTAATTATCCTGATGTTTTCGCTGCTACTTTTGTTGTCGAGTATATCAACTCGATTCCGTGTCTCACCACACTCTTCTTCAATTCTCTGGAGTCGAGTCACCACATTTAATTGTGATCCACGGAATTCTTCGAACTCAGCAATCCATCCGTATAGATATTCATGAGAGGCTATTGCTTCGTCATGCTTTTTTTGAAAGTCAGTAATCGTGCTTCCACTTTTTGCAGGCGATGAATGCAGTTTTCAAGCAAATTTTCCAGATGAACATTTGTATTGCCATTGGAATTTTTTCCTGCCTTGTTCATGACTGCATTCACTGTGACTGTTAATGTGGCGAAGGAGGGGAAGGATAAAGAGTTGGGGTGGGGCTTGGAATGTGGGCCTTATTGGGCAAGGAGCACGATAGGGTCTTAGCGGTTACCTCGCTTCCCGTCTGTAGAGGGTTTGCCGGGCAGAGCTTAGCAGCAATTTTTTCACCCTTACACTGATGGAATAAAATGAGCCTTTTTTATATTTCACAAGCACGTAAACACTGTGTTGTAGACAAGACACACACTTTTTTTGCACCAGGTGGGCTTGGCAAAGTTTTCAGACCAGCCGATTTAACGTTTGCCGTGTATGATATTTAGCAAATGAAGTGCCCTCCTATATTTATATATCAAGCAGATGAGGAACAAGTCACACACCCTCACTCTACGGCTATCAGCCGAAGAAAAAAAAACGTATAACTCCACTATTCAGGTAAGATAAGGACTCAGACGAAACGAACCCCCGACTCCAACCCCTCAGAACCTCAGGAGTGATATATACGTACGCCAGTGGGCACAGATAGTGTTGCCAAAATTGGTACAAGCATTACGGCTTTACGAATCCGATCAACACCAACCGCAACGCATCAACGCATAGCTACGCGGTGAAGGTCAACCACAGAAATTACAAATGGTCCGTGCACGCGCGAGCGAGCACAGACTGAAAAAAAATCTAATCACAAAATCACGAACAGGAACTCTCGCACAATTACACTTGCATTATTTTATAGAACAGAATTGTGGAACGTAAAGAGGAAAGAAATGATATGTTCAACATGGGCTGAAAACAGCTCAGATTATTGACATTACACATATAGTTTAGGAGCATAGGGCTCTTCCCCTCTGTGCCAGTAATCCGTGTACTGTAATAACTCATTTTTTACTCAAGCATTTTACATAAATACATTTTTTTTGTGTACGGCCTTCACAGCATAGGGAGGGGGAGCAGAGGTTCCGAGGTTCAGAGGGGCCTCAAGAGGGTCCCAAAGTTTCTTATGATGGTCATAGAGGGTCTCAAAGATGTCCCAAAGGGACCCAGAAGGGTCCGAGGGGATCCCTCAAGTCCTCCTGGTCTTCCAAGTCCCCAGGGTTCCCGAATCCCCCCGGGTCCCTTGAGTCCCGCGGGCCCCACGAGTATCCACATGCAACAACCCCAACCAACACATACCGCCGAGAATTCTTACGACTACTCGATGAACAGTACTCTGAGCACCGCCATATATACACTGACCGCTCGATTTGATTTGATTTGATTTGAGCCTCATTTCCACCAGAGCCTCAACGTGAGTCATAATAGGCTCCCCCGTAGGGCTCGATGATTATTGATTCC
>SDVV010040504.1:0-10527 GCA_016164225.1 Gammarus roeselii | reverse complement strand
CTTTATATTCAAAGGAGTTCCTTGGGGTGCGACCGGTCGCTTGAAAACCGCCATCGTCATTGAAGTTTTATAAAGCATTGTGACCAGATTTCACTTACATCTTATTCATCCGTCGTAAACTCTAAAGGTCGATAGAAAAATGAGTCCGTAATTGCTAGAATAAATATTGTATTAAGCGTAATATCTAAAGTTTTCATGTGACTGGCATTTTGAAAATGACCTTAAAAGGAAAAGGATGTGATCCTTTTTGTTCATTTCAATTCCCTATTTCAAAAAAATATGTGTATGCAACACACACAATCTTAGATAGAACATTTTTTTCTCAAAAAACTTATAATAATACGAAAAGATTATACGATTTCCATGGTCCGTTTTCATTCACTGGTTCCTGTTTATTTAAATAATTTAATATAAAACCGATATTGAGAACAGCGCGTAAATAAAACTGGATAACTACAGATCCGAAGTAATCCAAAAATGATTCAAATGATCACTCAAAACGAACATTTCACGATTGAGCCCGTCAGTGCGTGTAACATTTTTTTAGTGCAGGACATGAAGTACGAATCTAAGTGAGACGCAATCCAGAAACTCGTTAGAAAAACCCAAACATTTTCAACCGGTGTCTTTGATATAGTATGAAAGAAAATCTATCAGCGAAACGTCGCACCTTGAAATAATCTGCATTGAAATTCAAAATAATTCGTTTAAAGTAATATTTTTTTTACCCCGATTGAGCAATGGCCAATTCACTAACCGCGCGCTGCCTCATAAATCCATTCAGCCACAAATCAGAAGACTGCGACCGCCACTCGTGAGAAATGGGATAAACTCAGTCAGAAATTTAATAGAATTTCCAAGTTTCTTGTAGACGTTTTCCAGCAACATTTCGACTCCAGCTCCATCATTTTGAAATTCTCTAAACTGAGATTTAATACGGCCATTGCAAGTATATTGTAGTTCCAATGAGGAGATCCGTCATCTCAAGGATTCCATGAAAGGGGAAACCAGCTCGGTCTTGTGTTAGAGTTTCATTCAACAATAATACGCGTTTTACAATAATACGCGACAAAGTCGAGGGACACAGGCCAAGATTACTTCGATACATTATAAACGACATTCAAACACGCAATTAAAGCCATCAATCGTTTCACTCGGATATTTGATGTATAAACTTATCCATTCTAAACATATGACAACTTTCTCACGAACGATCATACAGATTTTACGTTATGAACAAAACAATAAATTATTAATCATGAGTGATCAAACTTCAAGCCGCCCTCCTGACAGCGACAAAATATTTTACCATATATATTTTTTTCAGTAAAGAACAGTTCGTTTTAACACTTAGCTTGGTGATTAAAGTCTCTGACTCGAAGCCTCATTAACCT
The DNA here is from genome assembly GCA_016164225.1 of Gammarus roeselii. Classification (NCBI taxonomy): domain Eukaryota; kingdom Metazoa; phylum Arthropoda; class Malacostraca; order Amphipoda; family Gammaridae; genus Gammarus; species Gammarus roeselii. The sequence continues at coordinate 9,133 of SDVV010040504.1, read as the reverse complement.
CTGTTCGAACCCCACTTAAAGAAAAAGTTCTGTCTCTTTACAAGAATCACAACGAGCTCACAGGCGTTGCTCCTATCTCCGGGAGCGAATAAAAAGTAGTCCTCGGTAAGCCTAATTAATTGATCTAAGGTACTGATACAGGGAGGGATGTTTCCACTCCAATATTTTCCCCGACTGATATACTCGGAATGGGTAAGTAAAATGTTTTCATCCCAATCATCGATAACATGACTTGATAAATATGAAATTGGTTTCAAAATAAACAATGTTCAACCCCCTGTTGGATATTTTCTACAATAAATTTCTTTATTATTAATGGTCAGTGAAAACTGAATATTCTGACGATTAGGTAAAGATCAGGTGATTTTATTTATTCTATAAATGTATCTGGAAACCAATAGTTAAGATCAACCTTTTCATGTGGTCCCAACATATTGAACATTGAGTATGAGGTCATGACGACCGTTAATTAAAGTGTATGAGGTCATGACGAGCGTTAATTAAAGGGGATGAGGTCATGACGACCGTCATTTAAAGTGCATTAGGTCATGACGAGCGTCAATTAATTGGCATGAGGTCATGACGAGCGTCAGATGAAGGGTATGAGGTCATGACGAGCGTCATTTAAAGTGCATTAGGTCATGACGAGCGTCAATTAATTGGTATGAGGTCATGACGAGCGTCAATTGAAGGGTATGAGGTCATGACGGGCGTTAATTAAAGGGTATGAGGTCATGACGAGCGTCAATAAAAGGGTATGAGGCCATGACGAGCGTCAATTAATGGGTATGATGGCCATGGCGAATGTAAATGAAAAGTTATGAGGTCGTGCCGAGCGTCAATTAGGCCTGGCTCGCCTTGGCTTCACAGGCACAAGTTGGAGTGTCGCTATTCGATCGATGTTGGTATGACTCTAGGCCTGTGACGGGCTGAAGAGTCAATTCTAACAGTATTCCATAAATGAATTTGCACCACATTTAGCCAATCCTACATGAGGCGCTCATCGTTCGCAGGCTGCCGGATGCAGAAGGCTCCAACGGAGTTTGTTGCCACCTTGGCGGCAATAGTCCTAACGTCACATTTTCTTAGTAGGAGGGTGGATTCGTCTCACATTGTTTGTCGAGGCGGTTTATAAGTGTGTTAACGTTGCTACTGTTCAAAATTGTTGGTGTCTTGATTGGGAAGAAGTTATCGGAGTGAACGAATGTAGCTGCAGTTCTTGCCCATTCTTTCTATTCCTTGGGATATAATCTCGGTCAAATAGGCCCTCATGGCTTATTTCTAGTGACCCGTTTGGGTATTTGAAGGTTTCTCTTAACTCACCTCTTAGTCGCTTTCTCACAAGTGATTTCAGTTTAATTTCGTCGAGTAATTGCTTATATGTTTTGTTTTCAGTTCCAGAACACTTTCCAGTTTGTTAATATCACCTCTTAGGAGAGTCGACAAAAATTGTACTGCAAATTTCATTTGAGGCCTGACGACTGGAGTTTGCAATGGAAGTAAGATGTCCCTAGACTTACAGAGGACGTTGCTGGATGTAAACCCTAGGACTCTAGTGCTTATCTTTTAACTAGCTTCCATAGTTTTTTTTATCATGAGATATTTGGGGACTAATATTCCATGGTCTCGTTGTTGTTCGACTTTGGGCATATGTCGGTCTGCCAATACGTGAGCAAAATTTCGAATTGGTAATCCGATGTGCATTGCAGTGCATTTTTCAACATAAAGTTAATATGCCACTTTTCAGACCAGTCGACTAGTTCATTAAAATCCTATTTCAATGTTGTGCGAGAAGCAGAATTAGCTGATTGGTGAACTATTCCCTTGCTCACAGCCCGCTTTGTGACTGTGAGTAAGTGCAAAGGTCATTTATATAGATTAATAGGAGAAGAGGCCCAAAAACACTGACCTGAGGAACTCCTGATGTTCCTTGTGCGACACAGACGCGTTGGTGGCTGCCCGTCAGCCAATTTCGGAGCCACCTGGCTACGTTTTCAGTTATGCAAAGAACGTCCACTTTCTAATTAGGCACTCATATGGGATCTTATCAAACGTTTTTTGAAAGTCAAGAAAAATAAGGCCGACAACTGCAGTTTCATCATATACTGTATATTGGTGGGATTATTGAAAAAATACAGGATGTAGGACAGGCAGCTAAATTTGATTCTGAAGCGGTGTTGGGCTTCATTGATGAGATGTTTTTTTTTGCGGTGACAGTCACACTTGTTCTTATCAATCTTTCCAAAGTTTCACCGACAACAGATATGTGATTGATTGGGAAATATTTTCTTGGCTCTTGCCTACTACCCTTTATGAAAACGGTTGTGATGATTGTTGTTTTTCAATCTTCCGGAATAATTCTGTGGTCATAGACCTGTTGAACACCTCCGTCAGCGGACCACTCATGATTTCGCAGAGGTTCAGTAACATTATCGATGCAGGTCACCTGGCCCTGGTGATCACCTATTCATGCTTTAACTGCTACCAGCTCTTCCAGTTGTTCTTCTGCCGATTGAGCGAGGTCCTGGATGTTATGCTCTCGTGTGGTTTTTCCACGTTCTGTTTTAGATTGTTATTATTGGACAGTCGCAATAACTTGCCACCCATAATTCAGCGTCTGTTGTTGTTAATCTATGTCAGGTTGGATGAAGTCTCCAATCAAGTTACTCTCATAGGATGAGGAATATGGTGTTGTTAAAATTCGTCCAAGAAAATTTCTTCCCAACTGTTATTATTAAATTTCGATACACTAGTACAATTTTCAGTATTATCCCTTCAGAGGGAATATTGTCGATAGGGATTACCTCATAAGTTGTTGCTGCTACTGCCCTGCGAAATATTGGATGAAAGGTTACTTTGGCATAAAGCACTGACCCTCCACTTCTCCTGCATGGAGAAGTGATGTCTACACTTAAGGTCCTGAGTCCTTGAAAGCCAATTTCCACCTGGAGATTCCGGTCGTTCGTGTCCAGCCACGATTCATTAATTCCATGTATGTCATATTGGTTTTGTTTTCACTATAGTTTGATGGAGATTCGTCTTGGGCATTAGTGATTGCACATTTCATAATATAAATATTATTTTTCTTGTCCTTTCTGTTTTGGTTGATAAGTCTTCTCTTGGTTTACCTATAAATGCTCCAGCTGCCTGATCCAGTTCTTTTGTCAGAGGGATGCCTCGGTAGTTGCAAGAATTCGTGCTCCTTGTTTTGCTTGTTTTGGTCACGTGTTTGGTGTTTCCGTTGGTGTCATGAGTAAAATCGTTTACCCATCTACCTTCTCTGCTCATCATGGACTGTTTCTTGTCGTGATATTTTTCAGCCGCATTGCTGAGTAGGATGCCGAACCGCGTCCTGCCGCGCGCATTGAGATGCCTTCCATTACGCTGGAATAGTTAATCTATTCGATCAACAGCATATTATGTCTTACTATCTTCAATGTGCATGATCGTATCATGAATATTGTTTGTAACGCCCACCCTTGTCAAAATGCCGCTAATACTATAATTTTTATTTGTTTATTCTGGATCGCTTCTGGAAGGTTATATTATTTATTAAGGAGCGCTTCTGACCGAAATAGTTGGTAGGGCATAGTAACCTGCAGGTTCTAAATTCCAACTTGAACCATATTGAGGTCGTCCTCTGTGGTGCTTACCTTCTTAACTTGGTTGGTGAACGTTTGCACAGTGGCACCGGGACGACAGACCCTTTTCCTATTTGCCTTCAGCTGTTTCAACCCCATGTCTTGAAGATTTACTGTACTATCGTCAACTAGAGAACACACAGAACCAATTTCTTCCTACTTGAGCGGTTCGTAACTGCTCTTCATTCGGAGGGCATTTTCCGCTATGTTAAATCGCAGTATCCCCCTCCTTCTGTCTATATCGTTGGTCCGTATTCAATCATCTCTCTTTTGACCGCTGCCGTATGCATCTCTACGTAGATGATGGGATGGAATATGCAGTTTTGGAAGAATTCAATGGGAAAGAAAGCGGTAAGTGTATACGGTGATTTGGAGGTCAATTCGTTGTGGTTGTACTGAATGACCTAAATGCGAGATTGTTTCAGGGGGAGCCTAGCTTTCGCGCTAAAAAATATTTCAACACACGCGCACATGTGCCAATGCAGTAAAGCTCAATGTCATTACCGGACACTGTCATCGCCGCTATAAGCAATTCAGCACTACCTACCCTAGAAAAGGCGTACGATTGTCCCACTTAGTTAGGTTAGATTGGTTGGGAATGGTTATATTAAAGTGATGAACAGTTAAATTATACCCAAGTATGATTGGTGAAACAACTCGTCACTTACTATAAGAAGAGGCCACCCTTAAGGGTGGCCCCTCTATCCATCACACATTATTTTCAAATCAGTAACGGTAGCACCGGGTGCTAACGTTACCGTATATAAAAGTGGCTGCTCTGACTCAGGAGGGCTATACATGTTCTCGGTTGAAAAATAGTACTTTAGTTCAGTCGTTGAAACAACAACTTGTGACTTATGTGGGAGTTGTCTGATAAGACAATGGCTGATTTGACGTTAACTATAAAAGAACTTTGCGACAGGTATGGCGTCCCGCCCAATAAGCAAGATATGCACATGTACACATGCGTAACGATAGCCCATGGTGCTTAGTGGGGAGAGCGCTGATGGATTTTGTGCTAATTTCGAGGAGAGTGGGGGGTAGCCTGTTGGATATGCTGATGTTAGAGAGGTGGTGGAGGAATATCTGACCACCTGCAGGTGGAAGGATAATAAAGGTAGAGAGGAGGTGGAAGGGGAACAAAAGAGTACGGGGTAGAAGTAAGGTAGTGAAAATGAGCGAATTGAATGTGGGAAGCAGAGCTGAGGAGTCCCTGCAATCGTTGTGGGCGGAATATAGCAGCGTGATAGAGCAGGACCTGAAAATTGCGTTGTACAGATATGCGAAAATGTGTATGGTGTACGTCGTGTATGCGAGTGCAGAAGGAAGTGCTGCGTGTAGTGGATCGAGGAGGTGGAACTTGCGGTGTTGCAGAGAAAGAAGAACCTTTGAAAAGTCATTGCAAGCAAGGTCGGGAGTGACATATCACAGCTATAAAAAGGAGAGAAAAGAGGTGAAGCGGGCAGTGCGGAGAGCCAAGGTGGACGCTGAGGCCATGTGGGGCAGAATAATGTGCCAGAAATAGGAGGGAACAAAAAAAAAATCTAGAAAGTGTTTAAGCGGGTTTGAAAGGGGGAGACAGGAAAGGAGGTGACAGTGACAAATGAAAACGGCCAGATGTTGTTGGAAATTGGTGATACACGTAAATGGTGGTTGGCGTATTTTGATTATTGGTGTAGTGTCGAGGATGTCAGAAAGGCTGACATTGTTGATGTGGGTTGTGATGCACGGATGCCGGTTTTGGGTGAGAGACTTGTTGCGGACATTGCTAGGGAAGAGTAGCATGAGGCGGTAGAGGTGATGAATACAGGGAAAAATCCTTGGTTTGGATGGCGTTGCGACTGAGTGTCAGAAAAGGGGTGTAGTAACGATTGTTGAATGACTGGTGTGTCTACTGAACCTGTGTTTTGTGTCGGACGGGGTGCCGATGTAGAGGGCAAAGGAGAAAAAAAAAATGCAGCAGCGTCAGAGGTGTCAGTTTGTTATGCATTGCCGGTAGGGCTCACAAGATCCCAATGGGCTGCAAAAAATTCAGAACAAGTTTGGATTATGCCTGTTCACTGCCCGTTGAGGATTGTTGGGCAGTTATTCTTACTCTTTGATTAGAGGGCGTTTGTGTGTCTGTCAGGTTCGAAGCGCAACCAGTATTACTGCAAGAGAAAATGAGTCTGAGTTATTGTGTGTACTGAGTTGAATGTTTGATAAACACGGGCAGTAAGTTCCATATGCTTTATGCTATGTTGCTGATGTTAATTTTGTTTTGCTTGAATGTCATTCCTGGTTAATATGCTACACCTTAATTTTTGGTTTGTCTGTGGTATTATAGTAATTATAGTCAAAATGTAGGTGGAAGATAAAATCTCTGTTGTTGGGGCTTTGACCTACTTGCAGGGTCCTGTACATTCCTTTGATGGTCATGATGCGTGTGTCTGTCATCATTCAGAGCTGCCTCTCATTACGAGGTGAAGGTGGAACTCGCCTCGTTAGCTTTGGTGCTCATGTGTTTTACATCATTTTTCTACGACGGATTCATTTGTTGTGATCTACATTAGTTTGGCGTCCACTTCGGAAACGCTGAACCTCAGGACAGTCTCCGTGTGTTGCTTTGGGCTGTAGAATTCACTGGGTAAATTTCCCTATTTGCCGGAGGTTCTCTGAGACTAAACCCCGTCAACAATACTGTGAATCTGTTGCTTGGAAAAATTGAATGACAGAAATATCCTGAACTATTTGTTTGGATTGTTATGGTAGGCACATCGAAATCGAGATAGTAGCGGTTTCGTGTGCATGACTGTATTAAATATTTTCTCAATAGATAGCTACCCATAACAGGAGACCAATATATTGCTGAAGTGTAATATCTTGGTATCTAGGTAAGTATTGCAATTTAAAGTTGGTGCTTTTTTTAACGGCAAATCCGACATGAAGTGATTCGCCAATATAACAGGTGAAACACGTGAAGGTTCTTGAACGCTACTCGCGGTGAGCAGGAAGGTTATTATTGAGACAACAAAGTATTGTGTACGAAGTAAGAGTCAGAACGAGCTGGATAAGAACCATCCATTGTGGGGATACATTTGATGTATACCAGCATGAGACTTTCAGCTCATGTAGCAAGTTCTTGGATGAATTCACCCGTCAATAAATAATCTCAAGACAATACATCAATACAACCAATATAAATCCTATATCAAACTAACTCATAAAATTGTATGATTGAGTATAGACTTTTGTATGCATAAACGGCTAATCAAATAATTATTCTCTTTTACCACCTAACCATTTCTGAATTTTATTGTTAACCAATGCATGGGAGAAGCAATGACAGCAATTTTTTTCTTTCATATACGAATAATGGTTAGTGTTTGCGTTTCAACTGTAATAACCAATCAAACAAAATCATATAGCCTCTTCCCATATGAAAAGTTTGCTTACTCAGCTGTATAATTACAATACGCTTTGACGATAGGGTATGTTCTCCTTAGAATTATCTCTATAATAATTCATTTACAAACATCTTTCGTTTATTTACACATGGCATAGACTCTAATTATTCGACTGTATCAGATATGTGGATTTTATCATTGTCTGTATGAGGAAAGAATGCCACACCTTTCTTGACATATATCAGAAATCATCAACATCGTGCGAAGATTGTCTTGCAAAAAAAAAGCTGCCGGCCCCTGCGATCCCATCAACGCCTCTCCCCTTGGACAACTTCGACCCCATCAAAGCCCCTTTTTTGGACAAAATTAGTACTCTGCACGTCTTTCTTCTTGCTATTGGATCGTCTGTACTCGGGATGGGACAAGAGACTTTTTAACCACTACGCGAGACACTTGAAATCGTTTTACCAGTCGGCAGGGCTCGGAAGGGTGATTCAATCGTACTGGAAAGTACCAGTCTTGTTGATCAGAAACGACAAAACAAAATATTCGGGAATTACAATATATCATAACAGTTTTTTTCATATAAATAATTTGAATGCAAGTTATGAATACTGTAAACGAAGCCAAAGGGAATACACTCGCAATAAATTATATATTTTTGTCAAATGCCTAACTCGGTCATTTACATCAACATATATTATAAGAGTTATTTTCTGTGGGAGGTTTTCAGGATGTCACATGTGTAATGTAATGAGTCAAGTGCCTCCATACAACACATTAATATTAGGACATCAGTGCAACTTTTATAAGCCAGGTCTCTACCATCAGTCAGTCAAAATAGTGTGATCATTGACGGACAAAAGCCAAGCCGATACAGATACTCAGAGACATATCAGTATTAGTAATTTAATTATTCATTGAAGTGCTTTATTAATCAGACATGGTGATCTGCAGTATCTTGGTAGGTGTTTATTTTTTATTGTGCTGTAGAAAATATTGAGAGAAATTAAAATATTACCAATATTTCAGCTTACGAAACAATGAAGTGTTACCTCTGATGGAGCAATTGACTCTTGTATATACATAAGGGAATGTAAAATAAAAGAAACACTCGGTCAACATACGTGAAAAGCTCCTACAACACGTGTCACGCAAGCGATGGTAGGCCACTTATTATCTAGCTAAGTAATTGGTATCATAAACATTAATGTATTACGCTGTTTGCCAATAATTCTTAATGTACATTGAAACATCAGTTTTGCCGTATTATCGTTCGGATATAACCTATCTGTTTTCATCATAGCTTATTGGACATCAGAGATAGGTATTTAACTATCAGTGCATACTGGATTAGATAATAATCGTACTCAAGTTCATGAAGTAACATCATATGAATGAAAGGTAAAGCAAAAACCGACTAATCATGTACACCCACATCGTGAACATTAAGCACTTGTCGTTTCCTGAACGGAGACGACTAAATCAATTCCGGACCAATTGTGGGATTGAAGGTAACTGCGATTGTATGAAGCAATAATAAAGATTGAAAATTATTGGGAAAATAATGTTCTCTGATTAAATCATTCGACATCTACATGCGTATTACATGACCAAGACAAACGATTGAGAAATACATCGCGTAATGATTAGTTTAATATGGACGTGAATATAACGAATCCAGAACGCTGGGCTAAACTTTACGACTCAAAATGTATGGTAGATTAAATTAGTGAGGAAACCAGTTTGAATGAAACACAGACCTGTATGGAGGAAAACACCATGTGAGAAATTACAGTTCCGCCCAATAATTTGCAAGGCAGCGAAGTATTTGTACCTAGAAACAATCGTACTCATTTCTGAGGAGTTATGTGGAATATAGTAAATCGACCAAGCATTTGAACTAACGGCACCAATTAAAGAGGAGTATTGACAATGATAGTGTACGTGAGGAATTGATTTAATGATAATGATACGAATGATATACCTATGGGACCAAATAACGATATAAGAAGTTAATCGATGACGGGCCACCGTCTTCGTCTCTGCCTTCCTGTTGATCGCGTTGTCCTCCTCCTATAGGAACTGCATCCTCCAGTCCTGGTA
>SDVV010040503.1:0-10527 GCA_016164225.1 Gammarus roeselii | reverse complement strand
TATTTGAATATAACGAAGAGAAGTCCAATAATGAAAAAAAACGGCATATGCTCTTGATTGTGTTTGCCAATTTGCTTTAAGAAAAATACCTTGACAATGAAGCATTTATAATGCAAAAGCTGAAAGGAAGCTACTGAAAGAATGAACAATATGCTAAATTTTGAATTTCTGAAATAGAAGGCCTTAATGTTTTAGTACTCTACAAGATCTATCATAACATGCTTCTATTGCAAGGTATAAAAAAGACAACTGCGTGAGCAGTCCCAGTTTTGTCCTAGCATTTCAAAGGACAGACATACATAACGTTTCCAGAATCAGGGTGGAAAATCCTTCCAAATGATCAACAACATCATTCCACTGAAAATATGCTTGTCTACCTGCGCAAATATTAGTTTACCTTGCAATGTTATGAACAGTTTTACAACAGACCTGTGTCATTTATAAATGCATCCACACTTGGTCTCTGGCAGTACACAAGTTTGCACCGGTTTGAAGGATAAAAACATCAGTAATCATGCAAAGACCAGTAATGAGTTCGGGCAAACAAAAAGAAGATCATGACTTAGCATTGAAAGCTCCTCACTTGTTCTATGTGTACTCTGATAAATGGATTTTGTACCAAGCCCTCAATACTCCTTCTATGACAATCCATCAAGACCTATTTTGCTGGTGACTCAAATTATTTTTGGCTCATACCTTTCTGTCATTCTTGTACCTTTAGTATTTGAACTAATTTCACAATAGAACCTTGTATTTTCTCCACTGAGGATAGCCTACAAAACAGTTTGTAGTGAAGAACAAATTACATTATGAACCTCAGTCAGTATTTATCTGTGCTAAAATGGCATAGGTTACCGAATCTGAGTGAAAACTATCCCAAGGAATTGACTTCATTTCTCTAGAAACCAACATTTTATTAACAAAAATTGAAAGTGTTTCAAGAATTGGCCCTTTCATATGAGGTATGCAAATATTTCAGAGAAACTACTAATGTCTATCACAAAAATAATTAGGCCAAGCCTATGATATATAATCAGTCAACAGCAGCCACACTTTCAATTTGGATGGCTGCAATGCCACTGCCAAAGGCCGTCTTATGAGGAGGCTAAAATGCTCACAAAATGAAGCTGCTTATTATTCGTTCCAACATAAAAACGCTAAATTTTCCGAAGTGGCATTGCACAGTTACACATTTATTCGAATCAACTGTCATTCTCCAGTTGCACATGTCCCCCAAAATACTTGCTTTTCAGATATGGATGAACTGGCATTCCCCAGTTACACATGTCCCCCAAAATACTTGATTTTCAGAAATGGAAGAAAGGGATACACTATTCACAAGATGCTACTATGCAGAAAAGGGAAGTGCCGCAGAAGATTAACAGTGACTTGGTCAACCCAAAAATTGTTAGAATGTCCTGACTAAATTTTTTTAACTTTGACAGATTTCAACATGACTTAAGTCTATTGCCAATTTATTTTCAAAATTTCTTGGCAGTACAAACAGTAATTGAAGATTTATCAGTGTCAATTCACTATTCTATCAGTCTAACTCCAACACATTTAGCACTATGCACACAAACAGTTCCCAGCCTTTTATTCCTGAACAAATCATTCATACTTTTGGAGGTCTCAATTTAACCCAAAACATTGCCAGAGACCTCTCTATCCCTCCTTGCACAAAATTGAGACTGATTGAAGGTGTAAGCATACCAAGCCCATGAGCATGGGACAGAGGCTGCAGAGATTTTTTGCTAAGTCATAATTGAATAGCATATTTCTCAATTGGTCTCTAGTATTGGTTATAAAAGATTCAAATATTTATGAAGAACTCTCTAGCATTAGGATTTTTTTATTAAAGATAAGATTTTTTTCTGAGGTGGTGTAGAGATTTATGATAAAGGATTGGTAGGCCATTGACTTCCTCTAGAGGAAAGGACAATCTATGGTCTGACAAATAGTGGGTGCTGGCAGTGAGGAGCAATCTCATGCTACAAGTGGGTTGGCACACATTTGCTCATCTGTCATTAGCTACTTATTAAAAAGATTGGTCGTTCGCAGTGTTAGGTAATCATAGCCACATATGGACAAAATGTTGTGAAATTCTTCAATGTCCTCCAAACTTAGCTTTTGAATGTTCCTTTGGTTGACATAGAACAAGGAATGGGGTATTTTTTGGTTGACCGATATTTTGCCGACTGAGAAACCTTGCTTACTAGTCAGTTAAATTTGGAATTTAATGATGCTCATAAAGCTGGATGTAGGCAGCAAAACATTCAGTGCCTAGGTTAGAGAAACTCCACAACTTGGCAGTTATTTAACTTTTATCATCAATCACTGCCACAGATTCAGTGCTTAATCATAGATACTGTGGTAAACTTTCAGATTTTACTTGCAATCATGTTAGGGTTTATATTGCATGATAAAGTTAATTCATGTTAAATTGTGATTAGCTTAGTTTGGTGAGTTAAACAGTGAATAAAGCCAATCTAGGAGGCCAAACTTCTACAGGCTGGTCAACCAACCAGACTAGTATATTATTCCTCTTCAGTGGAGCAAGCAAAGAGTTGATTACAGTCTTGGAGCTTCAAGCTTGCTTTCAAGAATATAAAGTGCTTGTCTGAAACTGGTAGCTCTTTGGTGCAGCTTCAGTCTAAATGTGCATTCTAGCCACAGGAGGATCCTCTGGCTCCCACCTTCTTCGACAGATGCTTAAGCTATTATTCTTTATCATGATCAACAAAATTAAAGAGTACTTGGACCTTGGTGAGCCTGGATTTAGCCATTTAGGAGACTAGATGTCTTTATTGCTTAACAAGGTAATGGAAAGATTTGCCTGGAATTTTTAGCAACACTCTGGACTTCTAATTTTTTCAAAGGAGTAAACTATCTTTCAACCGGTGATAATCTTATTAAGTAGGATGTTGGCAATAGTTATCCCATTTGTTCTGTCTGAATATTTCAAGTATCTTCACAAGATTATCGTGAAGTCAAAACTAGAAAAAACATTTTTAAAAAGTGCAAGTTTTTATTTTTGATGATCAGCAGTTCTCAACTTTCCAGTAGGAGCTAGATATGATGCGCTAAGGCTGATATCATAATTTTGATGGAGATGGACCTCCTTAATCATATATTATAATAATATAGATGAGAGTAGGAGCAAAAATTTAAGATTTGTTAAAATGTTTGAAAAAAATCCAAAATTATTGCCAAGATCCTTCTCAATTCCCTTCCCTCCTCTAGAGACTTGGTTGACTATAACATCGCTGAAAATCATCGGCAACATCTAGCATGCAGTTGATGGGAATTGGGATAGAATCATCTGTTGATGACTTTAGGACCTACTTAGAAATTTAGGAGATCTTGGTGACAATTTGAAGTTTCTCATTTTCTTCAGCAAAAATCTTGTTGACTCGTCTGGCCTCTCCTGCAAACATGCTACAACACTACCCTACTCAGCAGACTGACTATTTGTGAATTTCCTTGGAGACTTAATATAGTTCAGAGACAATGTTAGACGCTCCTCAATCCAGTATAACATTAGGTACCATCAGTATACTGCACTGCTTGGTTGATCATTTATTCTTCTCATCATAAATTTGTCATCAAGTTTCTAAAAGCACAAAGCATTGGTGAGGGCATATTGGCAGCCCGTCAGCCTGGTCCAAAATTACTGATGGCTGGTCTCCTAGCATGAAATCAAGATGGTGTTTTCAGGACACAGAACTAATGTTTGATTGAACTTGATGAATACGTATCACATTCAGAAACTAATTGCAGTTTAGTTTAAAGAGAAGGTAAAATAGCTACATGATATACTGTTAGAATCAATTTGTCTTTGCTCGGGTGCTGTTGCAACATTCCTGACTGGCTGCATGCCAGGCATCAGGAGCCCAGGTATTAGAAAGATAATCACATTTTTATTTAGCACTAAAATGCTCAGAAATAGTTATTTATGCACATTTAAAGCCATGGCGCCCCTGGTGCTGTACAATCCAAGATAAACCCATCATAACCAACAACTGAACATATATGTAGCATCCGCAACCATCGGAATTTGACGGTCCAGAAGGAGCCCATTTGCACAAAATTTGAAGCACAAACAGCCAAGAATCAGTAGCTGCACTAGATTCACTCAAATCCTCCACGAGAAGGAAACAGTCATATTTATTGAAAAATAAAACCATGTGATTCCAAATGAACCGTTCAGCTGACCGTTTCCTGGCACCAGAGCTTCGCATGGGAACATGAGCCAAACCAACAAAACAATATTGTACCACTGACAAGAATAGACAACCCAATTAGGTACAAATTGAATGCATACTAACACCATTCTCACCTGCGTACATATGCTTCGTATTGTGCACTATTGCTCCTAGTATGTAGAAACGACGTTGTGCGCAACTGAATGTGGGATACATAGAGGTATAATAAGGAGAAGGGAGCATTGGCTAATTTCTGTGAAGCCAGTATTGGTGCTCGGTAGATCGCACTCTGGCAGCCTCAGTCGCAATTCAGATACGTAACAGGGCGTGTATCGCAGCTCCTGCTCTAAGCGTGCATGGTGCTCAGCAACTGCGCCGGCAGAGCTATTGAAAGGCTTGCAAAATTATAGAGAAGTCAGCTATTTCTTACTCGCGCACTAGTTATTTCTATGTTGACAATGCGCAACATTTTATGTCAGCTGCACTCAAAACTACATTGGCATTAAAAGGGGCCGAAACACCCCTTTTGATGTTTTTTGGAACAAACAGCAACGTCGACCCATGATCACGAGCACGACCAGCACCCACAGCCTACCCGTCCGACGGGTGCACTAACACTGACTCCACGTCAGACCAGGCATCCGAGCACCAGAAGTGGCTTCCTTCGCTTACACACACAACGCAGCCAATGCTCCCTCTTCCTATTATACCTCCTTGGTGGGATCAAGATGGCGCCGCGACTTCAAGTCCCACGAGATTGTGCGAGGTACCACGATATCTGACGAGAAAACGAATCTACCAGCGTTGACACCTTGAGGTCACGTCATATTGACGTGACCTCCTGGTGTTCCAGGATGGAATTTATTAATGTCTTCCACAGTTAAATGCTGTTGTCAAGACAGCAATAAATGTAAAATTAGGTGTATAAGAACAGTGTGACACTGTACAACTCAATATATGCTCCTGATTAACTAAATCTTGTCATCATACCAGTCCAATTCTATGTGTGTAGGGTGCCTTATTGGGTGCCCTATAAGGTCCCCTATAGGGTGCCTTTTGGGGTGCATGAAATGTACGTAGATGCAGTATCGTGATTATAACCACAAGCAACACTCGTTTGTCCCCTCAGACCCAGGCCCGTTTAAACAAGACTTCATCGTGTCCAGGACCTCATTTTCTGCATCAGCTTCTGAAAGGCGGAACTCAGTTTAGGGTCCTGGACGCCGCTCAACAGGGTCAGGTGGGTGCCTCTTTTGATTCATCCCTGGCTTTATTGTTAAGCGGCGAGTTCTAAGGTTTCCTATTATTATTTATGTTATTATTAATAATAATAATATCGTTAGTAATTATTTTTAGTGAATAATTTGATTTCATCGTTTGGCAATGAGATTCAAATCTTAAATATAAAACTTGAAACTCATTGTCAGACGGACAATTTTAATTAACGTTAGCGAATGTTTAATCTTAATTCGTCGCAGCTCCTTTCTATTGGGTCGCAAGTTCGTATTTTATGGATCAATTAATAATTTACAATCTCATCAATGATCTTACAGACAACGTAAATTTTGACGGGCCACCGTAGACAACACTACGGTGGCCAATAGCTCTACGATGGCTAATAACAGTACGATGAGCACTAACACTATGGTGGCCAATAGCTCTACGATGGCTAATAACAGTACGATGAGCACTAACACTACGGTGGCCAATAGCTCTACGATGGTTAGTAACACTACGAAGAGCACTAACACTACGGTGGCCAATAGCTCTACGATGGTTAATAACAGTACGATGAGCACTAACACTACGGTGGCCATTAACACTACGATGGTTAATAACAGTACGATGAGCACTAACACTACGGTGGCCAATAACTCTACGATGGTTAATAACAGTACGATGAGCACTAACACTACGGTGGCCAATAGCTCTACGATGGTTAATAACAGTACGATGAGCACTAACACTGCGGTGGCCAATAACCCTACGATGGTTAATAACACTACGATGAGCACTAGCACTACAATAACCAATAACACTACGATGGTTAATAACACTACGATGACCAATAACACTACAATGATCAATAACACTAATATGACCAACAACCCTTCGATTACCAATAACACTACTATAACCAATTACACTACGATATTATATAATACTACAATGATCAGAAACACTACAACGACCTATAATCCTCTACATAGTGACACTACAACGACCTATAACACTACAACGGCCTTGAACCCTCTACATAGTGACACTACAACGACCTATACACTACAACGGCCTTAAACCCTATACATAGTGACACTACAACGACCTATAACACTACAACGGCCTTGAACCCTCTACATAGTGTCCATAACACGATATTTACCTGCACATTGCATTGATAATTTGATCTATATGACAAAAAAATCTATTTGGGATCATTTTTTCGTTATTTAGGACGATGTTTCATTCCCCGTGTCTCGTTTACGTTGATTTTAAGCCTGTAAGTTTATTTTACTTGCGCCGGGAAGTTAACTTCCTACAAATCTCGTTTCTAGGCAATATTGCAATATTTTGTTATGACTGCAAGTCATACCCTCAGTACCGTTCTCAGGCTACATTGTTAAATATCATTTGGCCTGAAAGTTGCATGATCTTACGCCATACATTTTTTTTACATCCCGGTAATAGGCAAAATGTATTTTTTTTATCATGCCTGGAAGGTTCTTACGCATACGCCTGGAAGGTTCTTTGCCTCACGTCTTGTGACAGACCAAATTCCTAATTATTATCATCTCATGAAGTTGCTCACTCAGCTGCCTTGTTCATAGGCCTATGCCTGGAAGACGCGCACATACATTCAAAAACCTTCGAAGATCCTCAAGATCCTTCAGTCATCCTACCGAGAAAGTAACCTGGACTACCTCCACGATCAACTTCTCATTGACCTCTACATGAAATCCCAGAAAAAAGTGTGACACGTAAAAATATGATTATGAAAAGTTAAAAGATAACCCAAGATGGATAACCAGAAAGTTTCACAAAACACGCTGGTGTCATCCAGCAGGAGTGGAGATGGTTTGATGGATTACCAGACAGGAAGTGGCACATCAAACCCTGACGCCATTTAGTACGAGTGTTAATAGTTTGACCCTCTGCCAGCTGCCCGTTCGACGTGCAGTCGTGTTTCATATGTTTTTCAAAAGCAATACAGCACACTGATCAGTGATCATATCAGCGCTTGCAAGTATAGATAAGATTTTATTAGTGGCAGTGTTAGCTATGGTCGCCATGTCCGATATCACAAAAACTATGTGTGCAACTAAGTTTATTCATACTTACGTAATCCACTTGGGTTATCTAATCATGAAAATACTTTAAGGTTTTGGTCTTGTTATTCTTGTGTTTTGTCTCTCAGAGAGGTATTTAATGCTAGTACACCAATTATTGTTATGTTGTACCAATCTTAAGCCTACGTATTCAACAAAAACAGCTGTTCAATGTATTGAGAGACAACACGTGTATAGGAACGACCTATACACGTTGCTGAAAAATTATTGTATATATGCAATACATTATTTTCAGCTTCTATCATTGTGTATAAAGTATATAAGTGCTGAGGTATAATATTCCTGTTTTATTATATATTCATGTGTGCAATATTAAATATTCTTGTGTATTAAATTGAATATTGCTCTGTTTTTTTGTGGCATATAGTTTGATGCAGTTAAACTGTTTTAGATCGCGGCAGGCCAAGCAGTCAAATTATTCTAGATCCGAGTCACGCGGGAGTAAGAGGGAATGACCCTTACTCACAAGTCACAACCATTTGCTCGCTAAACTGTCGTTCATCCATCAAAAACAATTTATCATCATTCACTTCAGAAATTGTAAGCTAGCAGAGCCTCCTTATAATAAAGGAAATAAAATGTTGCCCGTGAAACCTTCAGTTGAAGAAAGGGAAACAAAGTTTTCCCATAGGAGAGACCAAATATTCATCAACAGCCCATGCACAGAACACACATGGATAACTCGCAACCATCGAATAGGCGCAAAGGCACCGTTCGCGCCACCATGTCGCTGTTGCTAAGCACTAGCCCCTCATGCAGTGGAGGAGCCACAGCCGAAGCACAACCCGAATACCCGGATACCCACCAACATGTGCTAGTGGAGAATGTCACGGCCGGTACAGGTTTCTGATTTGATTTGAGCCTCATTTCCACCGAGGTACAGGCTTCTATATTGAACCTTCACCCCTGAGGAAGATGATACCTACTTGCTGCGTTCTCACAGATTGCTCACCGACGGGATTTTATGATTGAGTCTACCAGGTGCACGATGTCATAGCGTGCTCGACCATATCAAGCGCACTCAGGCATCTCAGGTAATAATAGGAATGGGCGCTTTCCAGTGTATATAGGTATGCATGAAGGGCCTTGTGGTGCCGGCACCACAGCCTCAAAAAATGAGCCCCATCGCCTATGAACAACGTCCACTCCTACATGTACACCTCGGGAGAATGACAGTAGAACAGTGTTGGCTCTGTGGGCAGCCAGGGCAAGAGCTTTGAGATGTTTGTGTATCTGCTTGTACAAATGTGTTGTTTGTAGAATGGAGAATGGTGCCTGTGTGTTGTGCATGTTTTTTTTGTTGGTTTAACGTGCGTTTATCAGGTGGTGGCAGAGATGGGCTGGATCCACAATCTTGTTACATAATTGAGTCCTCCTTATGTCACGATGTGTTTGAAAAAAAGGACCCTGGTTTCCTGATGCAGATGCGGTGTTTAGTGCGGTCTATGGGCAGCCCGTTGCGATGCTGAAGTCCGTGGTCTGTATTCTTTGTAGGGAGTGCATGTATGTGGGAGCTAGGTCAAAGGGCCAAACAGTGTTTCCATGGAAAATGATGAGTCTGATAAAAAGTTTGTATTGTGTTGTAATTGATTCATGGCTTGTCCGTAGGTTGTTTTGGTAAGTGCTCGGATCACGTATAGTCTTGACTTGGCTTTAGTGATGCGTTGTGATTAATGTGAGGTCATCAGCGAAGGAGCTGATTCAGGTGTTGAGTTGAGTTGTCATGCATGAATGTCGTGCATGAAGTAAGAGCCCTAGAAAACACAATTGGGGAAGTGGCGTGTTCGAGATGACCCGTCATTGTAGACGGTGTGCGCATGTGTGTCAGAGAGTAAATTAGCAAGCCACTTATTTTAGTTTGGATGGATGGGTGTGTTAAGTGGCTTGCTAATGGATGGGACGTGTCTTGGAACTTTGTCGAAGGCCTTACAAATGTCAATGACGCACATCATGGTGCGTTGGACTGTCTACTTCTTGTTCAAACCTTAGTGGATGATCTGTTCAAGGTTGGTGAGCAGTGTGGCTAAGGAGGTTGTGCCCTGAAACTGTGTTGTGAAGAGAGAAGTGGAACATGGGTATTAATTTTTATTTATAACCAGTCTCTCCAAATTTTCGAGAGATTGCAGGAGTCATGTAAGGTGCTGTGTAGGGTGGAGAGGATGGAGAGTTTTGATGGCGTGTGGACCTAGGTGTTTCAGATGAATGTATGATATGCCATCAGAAGCTGCTATTGTCATAGCTGATCTACAGTAACTAGCGACTTGATTTGAGCCTCATTTCCACCAGGGCCTCGAGTAGCGAGCGAAAATTTGTTTATGAATTAAAACTAACGTAAAATCTTTCATGTCCATTTTCCGTTCTATATTTGAACTCATCGGAAATTTGATTAATATTACCCATTAAGAGGCTTTGTCCACACATAATACCGCAAGAAATTTCTATATTAAATTAAATTCCACGTGGGGAAAGTCGAATTTGTTTTTCCGGTTACAGACTAACCTTAAGCGAATTTTTGCTCTCTACGGTACATAGAGCGTTAGGGCAATCTGTAATTTGTGTTCATCCTGTTCTTTGTGACACAAAGTGGCAGTCGGCGTGAAACACCTACTGATGGAGTAAAACGCACTCGCAGCAACTCGAAGAGTCTTCTTAAATCCCCCTTTCAGTCTACACAACCTATTCACCTCCACACCCACCAAAAACCCTAATCGCTTTTGGTAAAGCTACTGGCTTATACAAAGCAGTTATTATTAAGCAGCATCACAGAGAAAAACTCTCACATTCATTCAACAATGTACTTTGGAATGTTAATCAAAAGAGCACAGAAACAAAGATCCGTTTAGATATCTACATATAAAGCTTAAATTTCCGTTTGAGTAGTAGTAGTTGCTTCCATGTTCCACCTGAGTCCTAACGCAAAGTTAATGCAGACCCTCTCTTATGGCGGTATTTCCTTTTGAGTATTACTCTAATGT
>SDVV010040502.1:0-10527 GCA_016164225.1 Gammarus roeselii | reverse complement strand
ATACATTGGTATAATATTTTATTTGAAGCTCTGAAACACATACAAATATGCAACTGAGCGTCCCCAACCATAAGCCCGTCACCTAATGGGCTGTTATGTTCCCTGTGCCGCCACCTGTCGACGAGTCTGCCAATTAGTGCCAACAGATAGGCATGGAACCCATACAAAGGAATGTTAGGCTTTGCTCTTTATATATCATCTGAACCTGTCGCGCTGATAGATTGGGAGGCTGGTGTGATCCAGATTGGGAGGCTGGTCTGATCCAGATTGGAAGGCTGGTGTGATACAGATTGGGCGGCTGGTCTGATCCAGATTGGAAGGCTGGTGTGATACAGATTGGGAGACTGGTCTGATCCAGATTGGGAGACTGGTCTGATCCAGATTGGGAGACTGGTCTGATCCAGATTGGGAGACTGGTCTGATCCAGATTGGGAGACTGGTCTGATCCAGTTTAGGAGCAGTGACTGTTTAACTAATATTGTACAAGTTATTGTTCTGACCACGTCAACCTGACTGGAGGCTGAACCTTGGAAGTTGACCAGAGACAATATTCATGTGTGTCCAGTCTGTGCCGCATGACCTGATGTCCGGAGCAGCTGAAGATGCGGGATGCAGCTATTACAAAAAGCTATTGATGCATCATAAATACGGCGTTATGAAGGTTTTGGTTGAAGCCATCTAATGAATATTCTTCATTAACTATGGTTTTATTATGGATATTTGAAAAATATCCTCCATACTTCAGCTTTTAGCAATCGTACCTTTCCTATATTGTGCTACAGTGAATAGTGAAGCAGCCACGGCAACGAGGGTCAAATGATCAACATCACTTCTGATTGAACATCTTACCGAGCACAGGCCTCACCTGACTGTATACTGGCCTCATCTGATCCTGACACGGGCCTCACCTACGCCTCGTCTAACACGAGCATCACATGACCCTGCATTGACACGGGCGGAACCTGATCCCTTATATGGATCTCACTTAATACCTGACACGGGTCTCATTCTGACCACACAATCAGATACGGGCCTCACTTGACTCTATATCTGACACGGGCCTCACGTGATCCTTTGTCTGACACGGTCCTCATCAGACCCTTCGTCTTACACGTGTCTCACCTGACTCAAATTATAGTAGAATGCAAGACTCACCGGACCCTATATCTGATACGCAACTCGCATGATCCTTTGTCTCACAGGCCGCCCATGATCCTTTGTCTCACAGGCCTCCCATGATCCTTTGTCTCACAGGCCTCACATGAAACCATTGTCTGACACAGGCCTCACCTGATCATTTGTCTGATACATGCGGGCCTCACCTGACCCTTTGTCTGATACGGTGTCATGTCCACACGGGTACAGATTGGACTATTACTCATAGCTCTGTTATTCTGTTATCTCGATTGTAATAAACGTAACGTGTATTTGTTTCATGTGGTAACGTGAAACCATCGCAAAGATTTCGCGCTCTGCATTCGATGCTCTGGGCAATAAAAGTGATCAAGACAAAGACACTGGTCTTTGCCCATGAACATGCTGGACACGTTTGCTAGCCGGCGTGGGAAGGATTCAGGGTTTAGATGAACATGTATGATGTTAGATGCATTCATAATAGTGTACGTCGAGAATTGTAGTGACGATAGCGTCAGAGATTTAATCGTCCAGTAAATAAAATATGCAGAGAGAAGACCTTCATGACGTCTTTGCCTCCGTTGCGCACCGCGCAACTCTTTTATCAGTCACGAGCGGTGCGCTCCAGGCCGAGATAGGCGTAGTTAGACACGGACGAGAGCGAAGTGGCTGAATGGCAGACGACGACACCCGTGCCAGGATAGGCTAACCGTATTTCGCATTTGTGCAGGCGACAGAGTTTTAGAGAGGTGAGCATATCATTCTTAATGTGTCCAGGGCATCTAGTTGAGTTGTGTGCTATCTGTATTTGTATCAATATGCCCGGCGTACATCTTCAGCAGTGTTCTTTATACGCCGTTAACAGTGTCTTCGTACGTGGTTATCAGTGTTCCTTATACGTCGTTAACAGTGTCTTTGTACGTGGTTATCAGTGTTCCTAATACGACGTTAACAGTGTCTTTGTACGTGGTTATCAGTGTTCCTTATATGTCGTTAACAGTGTCTGTACGTGGTTACCAGTGTTCTTTATACGTCGTTAACAGTGTCTTTGTACGGCGTTACCAGTGTTCTATATGCATCGTGATCAGTGTTCTGTACACATCGTTAATAGTATTCTGTGTACTCGTTATTAATGTGTCGTGTATTTCGTTATCCAAGTGTTCAGAGTTTATCGTTGTTGCTGTGTTAAGAGTGTACTATTATCGGGGTATCCCTGGCAGCCGGTACAAGTGAGTTTGACGGTGGCCGCTGGCGAGAGATCCTAAGTAGGACTTGGTTAGCGTGACCGATGCTTGCCGTGGGTTAGTGATCGGCATCTAGAGGTAGCAATATATGCGTCAACTACCGTTGCCCGCTTCGACGAATGCAGCAGTCCTACATCGCGGTACAGTTGCAGCTCCTTCAACTTGAAGTCCGCTGGCTTATGCAGTCACTTGAGCCGTCAGCTTGAAGAAGTTTGCATTTGATCCGTCAGTGAAACCGAGGCAGTGAGGAAGATTAGGTGCCCGCTAAATTAGGGATCGAGTGGTATAATTACGGGCCATAAATGGCGTCACAACTTTATTTACGTTATTTTACAACGATGTGTGATGGTCATGTGTGCGGTAACCGAGGTTTACATCACAGAAGAGCAGGTTGGATGATAGACAAGTATTCTTGACCCTTAGCAGTTATGAAGTCTAGGAGGGTACCTGTTCTCTGTTGACACCCAGCACCCCAGCATTAATGACTGGGGAAATATTTCCCAGTCCAAACGTTACAGTGGGCTTCTTTTCCTTTTTCCTAGGGTTGGTTCAGCTGGACGGTATCGGCCAACCCGAGCACTGCAACGCGAGATACCCTGCTCGACTTGTGGCCAGTTTATGCAGGAGTTGAGTTTTGGGCCTTAACCACACTGGAGGGTGACGTAGTTCCGGGAGCAGGAGTGGAGCGACTGCGACCTTTGAGCGAATACCCTTACGGGAGAGGAGGAACTTGCCCTGCTTATGGGATAAGTTCTGCCTGGTGCTGAACCTGCCACGTTAACTTATCTAGACCGCCCCACCACAGTTTTGCCACGTTCGGTTGGTCAGGGTTTCGCGTTTCAGGTTCACGTAAGGAGGAGTAATACGAAAAATCTACTGTCGTTGTCTGGAAGGACGAATGGACCCTTCCTAAGAGTACCCGGAGACCGAAAGGCCACAAGACACCACCAGCTGCTTTTTCTGGTGCCACACGACCATTTGGTTTATAAGTTGAGTGCATTTCAAAGATTTAAATTGTTGTAATTTTCGTTTGTAATATATAGTTATTCAACTCGTGTGTTTTCATTCGATCTCCTACAGTACCGGGCGTTTGGACAAAGACAGACTTATTCGGACTCTGGAGGGTTAAAAAAATCTCCTTGAAATCTGTTAACGCTTGTGGATAGAGTTAGCCTTGACTGGTAGGTCTTTGGAGGCATGCCAGCAGAGTAGAAGTTAAAGCTAGAAAATATCGAAACGTCAACCTACACCGAGTTAGTCAGGATCGTGAAGCGATAATTTTACACAGAAATCGGCTATCGGTGCCTCAGCATCTTTCATCAGCGGAAGAGAAGGGGCGACATAAGGTCGAGAGCAACTTACGCACACTGAACGATTTGGGAAATCAATGTGGGTACAAAGATTGATGCTTCGCGCCCAGTTCACCGTAGGGCTACGATCGACTGTGAAGAGCAGACGTTCGAAAACAAAAACGGTGGTACAAGCGAAATCACTGATACCAGTATCTGCTGGCGTGGAAGACGTTGTCTCAGAACAGTCCGGTGGAAGACATCGTCCCAGAACAGTCCGGTGGAAGACATCGTCCCAGAACAGTCCGGTGGAAGACATCGTCCCAGAACAGTCCGGTGGAAGACATCGTCCCAGAACAGTCCGGTGGAAGACATCGTCCCAGAACAGTCAGGTGGAAGACATCTTCCTAGAATAGTCCGGTAGACGACAGCGTCCCAGAATAGTCCGGTGGACGAGTAATCATCAATGCAGAATATAAACACAAAAAGCCTACAGAAGGCCACACTGGCTAGACAATAAAATTGTGCAAGTCCAGGGGAACTGCGTCTTCATCAGGAGTACGGCTTAAGGAAAACACGTGGCGAAAAATGCGTTTTAGGCTAAAAATTAAGTGTAATAAATGCCAAAGTTTTGGCACTTGGAAAAAGCATGCAAATTAACACATACACGGCTATGCGCAACATGACAAACCACATTGACGCAAAAGGCACAATACGTGCCGCCTGAAGAACACAGTCAACAGGATTACATCACGGTATAGCAGGTACGTCACCCCACTACATCTTTGAAGCAACAACAACAAGTGGACACCAAGAACCGATTCGACGGGCTGAAGGTGTACGGGGATGTCAGCCTCCCAACCACCCAATTCCATTACATCTTGACGAGGAATGATATCAGTGGGAAAAAAAAAACGTTAAGGCAAGGACCATTAGGCAATACCTCTGTAGATGACAACAGGACGCCCATGAACAGGAGTTACGGTAACAAATTATCTGCAGGTAACCTCATAAAAAGTGTGCCAGTGTTGAAATAGATCGTTTGCCACGAATGGTCCGGTGTGAATAGAATAGATGTGCACAAGAGCAGGAAATGGATACAGGCGGCATGGTTAGCATATTGACAGAAGGTATGGTACGGAATATTCGTAGTGCCAAAGAAGTAGAACGCACCAGAAGCCTAAAGATTATAATGGTAACAATAAATTATTTTCATTGATGAAAAGTTATATAAACAATAAGGCATCGTACTTTTCATGTGATAAATAACGATCTGTCATTGCTGTCACTGTTGGAAGAAATCGCGGTAAACAGTTTCATTTGACTGTAAATATACCCGAATAATCCCCTTCAGTAATAGACTAAATTCATCGAGTGCTTAACACTAAACAAGCAGTGTTATCACCAAGTCAATAACTAGGTAGACGAGGACTGTAAGCCCTGGCTCTGTAGACCTAGCATTGTACCACCTCAATGAGATTTCATGTAAAAGAAGAAGTTACGAATTTAGAAAGTTCTGGAATAACTGAATGACAGGATCAGTCTGAGTGGCTTGTCCGCTGTGACGGTTCTAAAGCCAACCGGATCATTAAAAAAAACGATTATTTCGCGTTACCGATGGTCAATTTCCTAGACACAATTACGTAGCCGACGCCAACTCTGGATTGAGTGCTAGGGAATGTTGAGACGACAACGTGTTTTCGCGCATTGATTGTATAAATCACAAAGTAGCAGTTCCCGGTGAGGAGGAGCCTAAAAAATGCACTGTTTTCACTACTTGTCAGGAACTTCTCAATATAATCACTTACTTTTTGACGTATCTCCAGCCAGTGCATCTCTCCAGTAATTCATTTCTTTTGTTGTTTCTAGCATTTCCAAAATAATATGCTACTTGGATGATGTATTCGTGTTAACAATACTCATGACGAACATCGTGACGTGCGAGGAAAGATATTGGCAGCCTAGAAGGCTCCGGTGTTAAAATAAATAATTTTAAATTATATTATTACACAAAACGGTAGGATAATTGGACCACCTCTCATCCATCGCAAGCGCAGCTGCCCCTTTTTAAATTTCTAGACATCTTATAGGCCCTTTTCCTTCGAATGTTGAAGAAGTCCAGTTTTATTGGACTAAGGATATATTAATGTACATTCATACTAATTTTTCAGGAGTGCCTTTGCGTCATTGCACGCATTATTCGAGAAAACGTTAACTTTCCTTGGAAAACGAGCACTAAACAAGCACGTTTTCAGACGATCAAGAATTTATATACAGCCAGTAAAACATTAATTTTTTCAATCAAATAACGAAACTGTCATTGAGATTGACGCAAGCAATAGAGGGCAGAGCTGCAGACTTGCTGCCCTTGCATAAATCCTGCACAATAAAGCGACACTATGCTTTACCGTGCTTCAGCCCTCAACTTATTCCAATCATAATACATGGGCCTCACCTGACACAAATGTCTGCACAGCACGGGCTTCACCAGACCCAATAGGCTGACACTGGTTCCACCTGACCCTATAATGTGACACGAGCCTCACCTGACCATTAGTCTGACACGAGCTTCACCTGACCCAATAGTCTGACACAGGCCTCACCTGACCATTAGTCTGACACGGGCCTCACCTGACCGTTTGTCCAACATAGCCTCACCTGACCTGATAGCCTGACATGGGCCTCACCTGACCTGATAGCCTGACATGGGCCTCACCTGACCCAATAGGCTGACACTGGCCTCACATGATCATTAGTCTGGCACGGGCCTCACCTGACCGTTTGTCCACACGGCCTCACCTGACTTGATAGCCTGACATGGGCCTCACCTGACCGTAGGATTTGACACAGGCTCCACCTGACCACGTAGTTTGGCGCGGGACTAGCCGGCTGCAAGGCAGTCTCTCTTAACACAAAAAGGTTTTCCAGAATTTATTCCATCAGGTTATACTTCTAAGCATATTCAGCAACATGTAATAATATAAAATAGAAATAAACTTCATTAACAACCATCATGGGCATAGTACAATTAAAACATTTACCCAACATTATGGTTACAATGATTGATAAAACTCACACCACCAGTGAGAAAACAGTTACATAATTACAGCACACAATAGAAAATATAATAAGGCACAACAATGACGATGAGACGTGCGGATCTCCAGAGCAGAGTACAATGATGATATCGTTAGAAGAATTCACAACTGGAGTCATAAGACTTTGTGGCACTACATGAAACAGTACCTTGATGTGATCTGACCGGCTTACAGCAATAACCCTGCTCGCTGACGTCGAGAGTGGGACCTGCATCAGCCGTCTATCCCTGCTCGCTGACGTCGAGCGTGGGACCTGCCTCAGACGTCTAACCCTGCTCGCTGACGTCGAGCGTCGGACCTGCATTAGCCGTCTTAATGGGTCATCACAACTCACCGTCAATTTGTCCATGCGTTATTGGAAGAAATTCCTGCATAGTGCATCACAATATATCGGGTAACAATATGATTTGAAGAGCTGGATTTTAGCTTCCAGTAGTGAAAGCAAGAGTTTTAATATCAGCATGTTACCAACTGCATTTTGCCGCCTTGTTTGCTGTGCTGAATCATATGATCCTTGTCTTCATTGCAATTTGCTGTAATGATGTGCCCTAGATACAGAAATTCATCTACATAAAGCTGTGCAACGCCGCCTATAGTTTTATCTCGGTCAAGAGATTGTAATTAAGGCTCTTTGGTTGAACTATTATACACACAGTTTTTATTGTGTCTAATACAATATAATGACGTTCAGCAAAATTGCTACATATATCAAGAAGCTTCTGCAATGCTGAGAGAGTCGATGCTAACAACACCTTATCATCTGCATAACTAAGATTGTTAACACAGCAGTTAGGAGCATGATAACCTTGGTTTTCTCTTCTAAGAAGGTAATTTAAGTCATCGGTATTCACGTTATACCACGATGGTGATAGCTGACCTCCTTTCTTGATTCCTATTTCGAACTACCCCACCGCACCCTAAATTTATGACAAGAGGAGCTTCTCTCCCAATTAACTTTCTTAACAAAGTTTAATGATTGAGTCTATCGAATGCCTCCTTTGGGTCTAAAATAAACACAGAAAGGCAGGCGAGTCTATTATTCTGTAATAGTCAATAGTTTGTTTCAATGCGACCATCGCCATTTCAGTTCCATGGCCCTCTTAGAATAGAAACTGCCTGTTGGCAGTAGACAGAAATATTTGCAATTTTTCAAGTACAATCTGCTCAAAAACCTTGGTTATAGAGCTGGCAATAGCATTGGGGCAATAATTGTTTACGGCATAAGGGTCCTTAGCTTTACATTTGAAAAGATGGATCATTGTTACCTACATTACCTTTCTTGGTAGCTCCTTGACATGAAAGCAGCCAGAAAGGAAGGAAGCAAGCACTGCAGTCAGTCTGTAGGACGCATTCTTACACACTTCACCCGCTATGACGTCATTTCTAGCTAAGCTCCTACTCTCTGCCACAGAGATTCGCGGCAGGAATAATGTCGAGGGCGTTTTGCCCCCAACCTCAATTCTCATCCGTTTCAACAGAATTCGCCATCCCCGGAAGTGCGTCCCCCAGACCTCTACAATGTTTGCCTCCCAGTTACACCTGCCACCGCGAGTGGCAATGCTCCTTTTTAGGGATAAGTGATCGTATTTCCTTCCAAACATCTTTTTTAGCAGCGCCTGCGCACGCAAATTCTGCTGCTCGATCATTCTGTCTCAAGAAAGCGAGTTATCTACGAAACCGCGAGTTCTCTACGTTTCCGCAAGCTGACCATCCCAAGCCTTCCAGGAATACTCCACCTATGATACGGCTTCCTTACAACATAATTCTGTTCCCTTGCTCGTGCGTTCCGATTTATTCAATCTTACGTTATCAACCCCCTCATTCAATTTGAGAAGCTTATCAGGAATATTTGTAAGAAGGTCATCAAGCTTAGCATAGAATCTGTAAGGTTTTTTATTCCCAAAGTTTCAATCAATCGTCGTAACCTCGTGGGAGTCGGATTGCCTGGGAGTCTGCATTCTCATGACACTCAAAGTTACTCCTACAACACGTGGCATGAAGTTGTTTCATCTAACAACAACGAAGACAAAGTAAAATGATCGATCCATGGGATGGGTAAAGAACAGTGTTAATCATGTTTGTACGAGTCAGGTGGCAGAGGCTCGGTGTCCTGAAATGCAATATTATGCTCTGCGAATAGTTCTTCTCAATGAACCTATTTGTCTGTGGGGAGACGTTAGAATCCGTTGAAAAAACACTTGCTACTCTTTTCTACTATCCTATAGACTACCAAGAACACTCATGCATCTGAGATATTCTTACAGATATATACAGGAAAGCATCTAAGAACAGAAAAGCGTCTCATTAAATGTAACTCTCAGACACAGGGTTTTCTTGCATTCGTATTGCCTAATATTGATATTTAGGCTATGTGATTGCTTCCCAGTGAATGACAATCCCACATGTGGCCTCCCCACTTTGATTGCCCTCGTCTCATCAACAGAGGAGATCAAGAATGAACAAATATTTGCTCCTAGCGATGACGGTTAATTAAGCTGCCATGGTTGAAGCCACGTCTCTTGCAAAGCTATTAACTGCGTTGTTTTGCAAAGGACTGCGGCATAGGCTTCAAAATATCCCGCGAATCCAAAACAAGTAGGAGGGGCACGGCAAACTCTTATTCTGCTGCCATCATTAGAATCCATAATATTGATGCCGAGTCCTGCACTGGATCCCTCACGCGCCTCCAAGTATTGATCTGTATTTCTTTAATCCTCACTTCTACATCTTCTTCACTTTCTTTACCTGTCTCGTTTCTTCATATGTTTGGTTATCTTTTACCAAAGGTACTCATCAAAGAGAACCGACGCTAGTAGATTCACGTCTCCATTTATTTCAAAGGGTCCCCATATTTCTCAAAGGGTCCCCATATATCTCAAAGGGTGGCGTATTCCCTTTCGTGCTTAGACGTTTCTTGCACTTGAACCATGCTTCTTCGCCCAGATGCCGCTGCGCACGTTCTTTCATCACCCTTCTACGGGCTGCGGAAGTGACACAACGGGGTTAGGAATGTCATTAGTCACAAAATTTGCCTCTAGAAATTGCCCATAACCTAACTTTCCGTTGGGGTTCTTCTTAGTCGTCTTTTTCTTTCTCATATCCGTGTTGATTGCTCGGCAACGGTTGGTCATCATTGTTTGAGCTTGAGTTGCGATTTTGTGCAGAGGTTACCCTTTGTACCATATCAATGTACTCGGTTTAACGGAAGGTGTCGACCTCCAGCTGTTGCTGTGGGCGGTGATATTGGTGGTATTGGTGGTCTTAGTTATGTCAGTGTTGGTGTTCGTGGTGATAGTGATAGCCCTAAAGGTGAAGGTGACTGTATGTTTCGGGTCACTCATATACATTACTAAATGAAGCACCACTGCCTTTATTTTCAGGTGGTGAATTCCAAAAATCGATGACATTCACATAAATTTCTTGACATTCCGTACGATCGGATATTTTCAGAAGTGGATGTCAGTAGGCATGGGAAACAACGGCATATAATAAACCAGTGGAACCACATAGCAGAAAACCGATATGAAAGAGAGAGAGGATACATGGCTACGACGCCAAACCCCACAGTCCCGATAACATCCCGTAGTGGCGTTAGTCGACGAAACCACGGCGGTGGTAAGGTAATCAAGGCTTTAGAACCTAAAGTAAAAACATTAACGAGTCATGGCTGGACATGAGCTGTGGAGAATATATCCCACATGCCTAGCACGGAGAAGAAGTTAGTGTATATATGCATATGTGTATATGTATGTACTTATGTAT
>SDVV010040501.1:0-10527 GCA_016164225.1 Gammarus roeselii | reverse complement strand
ATCAGTCATGCTGTGATAGGACTGGGTATCATGAGTGATACACAAAATATGACATCATATCAGTCATGCTGTGATAGGACAGGGTATCATGAGTGATAACCACGATATACTCATATCAGACATGCTGTGATAGGACAGGGTGTCGTGAGTGATACACAAAATATGACATCATATCAGTCATGCTGTGATAGGACAGGGTATCATGAGTGATAACCACGATATACTCATATCAGTCATGTTGTGATAGGACAGGGTATCATGAGTGATACACAAA
The DNA here is from genome assembly GCA_016164225.1 of Gammarus roeselii. Lineage (NCBI taxonomy): Eukaryota > Metazoa > Arthropoda > Malacostraca > Amphipoda > Gammaridae > Gammarus > Gammarus roeselii. The sequence continues at coordinate 10,253 of SDVV010040501.1, read as the reverse complement.
ATATGACATCATATCAGTCATGCTGTGATAGGACAGGGTATCATGAGTGATACACAAAATATGACATCATATCAGTCATGCTGTGATAGGACAGGGTATCATGAGTGATAACCACGATATGACATCATATCAGTCATGCTGTGATAGGACAGGGTATCATGAGTGATAACCACGATATACTCATATCAGACATGCTGTGATAGGACAGGGTGTCATGAGTGATAATCACGATATACTCATATCAGACGTGTTGTGATAGGACAGGGTATCATGAGTGATACACAAAATATGCCATCATATCAGACATGCTGTGATAGGACAGGGTATCATGAGTGAAAATCACGATATATTCATATCAGACATGCTGTGATAGGACTGGGTATCATGAGTGATACACAAAATATGCCATCATATCAGACATGCTGTGATAGGCCAGGGTATCATGAGTGATACACAAAATATGCCATCAAATCAGACATGCTGTGATAGGACAGGGTATCATGAGTGACACACAAAATATGCCATCATATCAGACGTGCTGTGATAGGACAGGGTATCATGAGTGATAATCACGATATACTCATATCAGACATGCTGTGATAGGACTGGGTATCATGAGTGATACGCAAAATATGCCATCATATCAGACAAGCTATGATAGGACAGGGTATCATGAGTGATAATCATGATATACTCATATCAGACATGCTGTGATAGAACAGGGTATCATGAGTGATACACAACATATGCCATCATATCAGACATGCTGTGATAGGACAGGGTATCATGAGTGATACACAAAATATGTCATCGTATCAGACATGCTGTGATAGGACAGGGTATCATGAGTGATACACAAAATTTGCCATCATATCAGACATGCTGTGATAGGACAGGGTATCATGAGTGATAATCGTGATATACTCATATCAGACATGCTCTGATAGGACTGGGTATCATGAGTGATACACAAAATATGCCATCATATCAGTCATGCTGTGATAGGACAGGGTATCACGAGTGATAATCACGATACACTCATATCAGACATGTCACTGATAGAGAAAATGCTGGCAAATAATAATAAAATATTTATTCATACCCACACAGGATGATATTATATTTTTCACCCTAAATCTTTTCCTAAATGCGCACAAATCTAAACTACGTATTATGATACAAAATGGACTTCAAATCAGATTAGATATCCAGACAGAAATGGGACCGAGTGTGAACGGTTGCGAGCATATGAATGAATGAAGGATAATGCGGTGTGGCATTCAAGGGTTACCCTTACACAATACTAATATATCTACATAAATCTAGAATACACGTGATGATTTGTTGTGACCAACAAAGTAGATTTGTTAACAATACTGAAGGTACTTACACGTATAGCTAAGTATAAATATCGCGTTCAGCACACGTGTAACCGAATAAATGGAACTGTGAATGATCGGTAGCGCACGTCTTACTTTCCTACTGATCATGAGTACCAACCCTGCCTGAACATATCACGAGCAGGAGAGATATAAAATAAATGAGAACCTTCATTCGGACATAACCACAGTATAGTATTCTACTTGATCTTAACTCTATACATAAATGGACACAAACACAATTCAGAAATACGTATAATGATACAAAATGAACATCAGAGATGTCGGACACGAATGTGGCTTCCCAACGAGTGATTGAAGTTGTTTAGGTCAGTGGGTCAAGTGCAAGCGAGCTGAAGTAAACTACCGGCGACCCCGACTGTTACACACTTATTCTAGCACACTTTCACTGTGTGTAGCAATTGAACGCACTTCCACGCACACGTTGGTGCGCCCACCCTCTTTTCTCTGGGCAACTATAGGTGTTCAAGTTACTGCATTCTTTCCTCACAAGTGGAAAGTCGTTACGAGGGACCATTTTCCCTGACGACACGCACTTAACAATGATGCGGTGCTACACTTCATCGTACTCTGTAGAATACAATGCAAAACCACGAAATCAACAACGTACATTTCATGCTACGATTACTTTTCTACAGGGGATTTGAAGCTCTCTGTGTATTGCAAAATATATCCACCCCAGAGATTGTATCAAGTGTCTTTTCCTCCATCTCCTGAGAGTCATCATTCTGCATGGGAAGAGAGCTGCCGAAGAGCGAAAGGTGCATAGCTTCAAATAAGTTCCTGTAAGAATAACACTAAATGATTAATGAAGTTGGCTCCGTTTAGTTCACAGACGTTCAAGTATTTAGAAACCCTCTACACAGAAAAGTTGCTCGCCAGCAGCGCGGTGCCTGACGTTCTACCGGCGAGACACACTGAGCATCAGACCACTCTGCTCGACGGCAACCGCGTGTGGGCGGGGCAACGGAGAGGGTTCGTTGAGGGCTCCTAGAGAGGGTAAGAGAGGGCGGAGCCCACGCTCGGAAGGGACAAAGCTTAGAAGAGTAGGACAGCCACTTAGGGAGAAAACGAATGAAAAGGAAAATATTGAAGCAGGTTTGTACTAGACTCATGAGCATCCTTCGAATTATAACGTCAGGGAACAACATGTCGATTATTCAGCAAACATAGCTAACACTCTAGAACATAGCTAACACTCTAGAACATAGCTAACACTCTAGAACATAGCTAACACTCTAGAACATAGCTAACACTCTAGAACTCGTTTCAGCGGTTCGATATCACGATTATTATGATAGCTTTAAAATGATTTAATAGTGCTATTTATATTTTAGTCATTACAATACAGGAACTATTTTAGTCTCTGCTCTAAAGGGGTAAGATGTGAATGAGTGCATGCCCGAGTGTTCTTTGGCGCATAATGTGGGAGACCGTCTTGCTACCACCGATCCTCCTTGAGAGGGAACGGAAACGTAGTCTATGTATGTACAGACTACCGGCAAATGCCAGGCAAAACACATAATTCGACGTGAAGCTTTGGGAAAACAACTTTTTTTTAAGCCTCAAAACCGATCAACCCGAATCAGACTTCTCTGTCGCGATTAGTACACGATTATTGCGTGAAGCGAACAAGCGCAGCAGACCCGCTCTTTTCTTCGTTTAATTATAAGCAATTTAGTTAATTTCCCCCTGCCGTACCCTGAGGTACATTGGATATTCTCCCACTAGACATTGGGCTTGAGACGGCCAATGCGGGCATCATGTGTACGCTATGCGGGCATCATGCAGAGACTATGCGGGCATCATGAGGATACTATGGGGCATCATGGGGATATGTGGGCGTTATATGGACGCTATGTGGGCCTCATGTAGACACTATGCGGGCATCATGAGGACACAACGCGGGCATCACGTGGACGCTATGCGGGCATCATGCGGACACTATGCAGACATCATGAGGAGACTATGCGGGCATCATGTGGATACTATGTGGAAATCATGTGGATATTATGCGTGCATCATGTAGAAACTATGCGGTAATCGTGTGGATACTGTGCTGGCATCATATGGACGCTATGTGGGCCTCATGTGGACACTATGCGGGCATCATGAGGACACAACGCGGGCATCATATGAACTATATGGGCCTCATGTGAACACTATGCGGGCATCATGAGAACACATTGCGGGCATCATGTGGATACTATGCGGGCATCATGTGGACACTATGCTGGCATCATGTAGACGCTATGCGGGCATCATGCGGACACTATGCGGGCCTCATGAGGATACTATGCGGGCATCATGTAGATACTATGACGGAATCATGTGAATACTATGCGGGCATCATGTTGACACTATGCGGGCATCATGTGGATACTATGTGGGCATCATGCGGACACTATGCGGGCATCATGTGGATACTATGCGGGCATCATGTGGATACTATGCAGGCATCATGTGGACACTGTGCGGGCATCATCTGTACACTACGCGGGCATCATGTGAACACTACGCGGGCATCATGTGGATACTATGCGGGCATCATGTGGATACAATGCGAGCATCATGTGGACACTATTCGGGCATCATGTGGACACAATGCGGGCATCATGAGGATACTATGAGGGCATCATGTGGACACTATGCGGCATCATGTGGACACAATGCGGGCATTATGAGGATACTATGTGGGCACCATGTGGACACTATGCGGCATCATGTGGACACAATGCGGGCATCATGAGGAAACTATGTGGGCATCATGTGGACACTATGCGGCATCATGGGGACACAATGCGGGCATCATGAGGATACTATGCTTACATCATGTGGTCACTATGCGGCATCATGTAGACAGAATGCAGGCATCGTGAGGATGCTATGCGGGCATCATGTTTCAAAGGTTCTCAAATATTTAAATGAACTCCATATATGTATAATAATTAATGCATACGTGGACATGACCAAACATTATCTCTCCCTCGCTGACCTATCAACTTGGCCCTGCTGTGTAACGTTAAAGCAACGCAGTCAACATTACCATGCTTCTGTAAATCTGCGATTTTTGTAAACACTGGTAACAAGGAATGTGCCAATAAATCGGTACCATGATTTGTTTCTATTAAAATAAGCTCACACTTACAATGTAAGATAAATGCTACGTTGGCACTTGAGTGATATGGAACGGTAGTGCAGATTGAAATCATACACTTTGTTGTAAACACAGCCCTAATACAAACGAGTAGAACACCACAGAACAAAGGGTTAAAATCAAGGCTGTCCGTCTGCTGTGGCCAGTTTCATTTGCCATTATCGAGTATTGTCATGCCCATATGCCATTATCGAGTATTGTCATGCCCATATGCCATTATCGAGTATTGTCATGCCTATATGCCATTATCGAGTATTGCCATGCCCATATGCCATCATCGAGTATTGTCATGCCCATATGCCATTATCGAGTACTGTCGTGCCCATATGCCATTATCGAGTATTGTCATGCCCATATGCCATTATCGAGTATTGTCATGCCCATATGCCATTATCGAGTATTGTCATGCCCATATGCCATTATCGAGTATTGTCATGCCCATATGCCATTATCGAGTATTGTCGTGCCCATATGCCATTATCGAGCATTGTCATGCCCATATGCCATTATCGAGGATTGTCATGCCCATATGCCATTATCGAGGATTGTCATGCCCATATGCCATTATCGAGTATTGTCTTGCCCATATGCCAATATCGAGTATTGTCATGCCTATATGCCATTATCGAGTATTGTCATGCCCACATGCCATTATCGAGTATTGTCATGCCTATATGCCATTATCGAGTACTGTCATGCCCACATGCCATTCTCGAGTATTGTCATGCCCATATGTTTAGTTGATTTGAATCGTACTGTATATTCTGTTCTTCAGCTGTAATAAAAAGCAGTAAACTCGACGTGCACTAGTTATGTGTGGGCATGATACCAATCTCAAACGATTAGGATTGAAACGATTTCAAACGGTTAGTGGATACTATGCCGGCATTATGTGGATACTATGCGGGAATCATGTGGATATTATGCGGGAATCATGTGGATACCATGCGGGCATCATATGGACGCTTTGCGGGCCTCATTTGGACACTTTACCCTGACCTCACTGGTCAGGGTATGTTAGATACGCTGGCCCACGCGTGGGAAGGATTCACAATAACCGTTTAAATGCAATGACTATTCACAAAAATCTGCAGCATTCGAAAAAGTTTATGGCTTGATTGAAGAATGTAAGAGGGTTGACGACCGACTTCGCAATCAGGGAGGACGTGTCGACGACAGACCATCATAATAAAACTAGTAATACTACTATCAAAAACACGACAGACCATCGCAATAAAATTAGTAATACTACCATCAAAAACATGTATTAAATTTGGTATTCTTGGAATATGCTCACCAACCAAAAGCATCACAATTGCATGCTTCTCTACATCCAAATTATAAATTGAAATGGACTTAAAAGATGACAAGGTTCGTATTCGCTTGTGCTTTTGACTACCAAATTGAGAAGTAAACGCAATTGTTGACAAACGTAGCCTTGAATATCTCAAAATGAGGGCAAAAATTGCAAATGAAACGCTCATAACACGAAATGAATATTGCCGCATTTATTTATTTGTTAATTGATCGGTGCGCGACAGAAGTGATGGAGGGCCAATATTAGCAGTCGCTTTATTGAAGGGCGGATTAGAGCTAGAGTCTCCCCGAATGCATTCCAGAAATACTGAGACCAGCGTCAACGGCAATGACCCTCTTCGAGGCTTCGTACAAAAGTTGCCAGAAGGGAACCAAAGAGTACACGAATTGTGTGTGTTATTTTTCAGTGGTTACTGTTAGAAAAATTCAGGAAACATTTTCTTCTTGAAAGAAAAATAGTCACAGAAAACATCATTCGGATTATTTCAAGGCAGACTGAAGCATTTAATTGATCGTTTGACCTTCGGACATCAGTTATCATCCCACATCCGTAGACACTAAATGCAACCGGATAAATTATCACCTGCAGCTAATTATGCTGCTAATTTTATAATAACGATTTTTAACTGTAGCAGCCACCGCGTGATCGCTTGTTTGGCGTCACTGGTGCCAGAACGGCCATTCGGTGTTCCGTCATTTATTTGTGACTTAAACTCTTAAAGCGACTAGTTTCATTATGCCATGCTGTGCAGTGCACGGTTGTAAGAACCGGGGTTGTCTCTCAAAAGAAAAAGGTTGGTTTTATAGGTTTCCTAAATCTGCCACCATGAGGAAATGGTAGCTGCTGGCTACAGGCCGCTAGGATGCCTTTAATTTGAACAAGGCGCGAATGTGTTCGGCTCATTTTGATGAGAGTTTCTTCAAAAAAGGCATACAAAACGCCTTGCTTCCAGATTTATACAACGTTAAAAGAATATTGGAGTCCTAAAATTCGTTAATTGCATATGAAATCATACTGGACTTCGTCAAAAAAGACCTCTGATCTCCATAGATTTACAATTATCCACACTGTCCGATGTAAAAAAAAAATTAAAACATCCAAGTATTTACCCAAGAAACACACACGAAAAGTAAACAAAGTTTCAGCTAGTCGTTTCAGTCATCTGAGTAAAATCGTTTTCATACCCTAATAAACTGCTTTGATCTAATCAATTGATTAGTGTTTGCTCAACAATTGTGACCAAAATAAAAAATTGGAGATCTGTTCTTCAAGATGATAGCTTGTTTAAATATAGAGAATAAAAATTAACTACTTGAATACCCAAAAATTTTGAGCCTAAACTGACTAGCCTGGATATGCAAATATTCGCTGTATTGCACCAATGACGTCACAGGTAGGCAGGGCGGGGCCATGACGTCAGACCACGTGATTCTGATGTCACGTATTAAATTATCCGTTTTACGCTGTAGTGTTAGTGTACCCTGCTAAATACGACAACACGCTCGTTGACTAGTGAAGATATAGTAACAGATATAAATTGCTCATTAAAATAAATCGAGGAATAATCTACTAGTATATAGTATATTTGCAATGACACTGACAAGGTATTAACAACTGCCTAGTAGAGTTCGTGGGCGCTTTCACGTCATTACTTGTGAACTTGTGATGCCAACAACGTACACAGTCATTTTATTTATTTATATGAATCCTCCTTCCCTTCTATCTGATGCATGGCGCTGTCACACGGAATCAGTTTCAACTGTTCGCGAACGGTAGAGCATTATCCTTTGCATAATTCATACTCTCCAAAGCCCGTGAGGACGTTTACAACTGGCGTTAAAAAGCATATTAAATCGGCGCCGGTGCGAGCAAACTAAATGCAGTTTTTTACCGTAGCAGACAGAGACTGCTGACTTTGTTGTTATCGTCCATTGATTGTTGATTCTCGTTAAAGGTCGTCCTTAAGCCGCCTCAGCAGTCAGTCATTCTGTCGTACACAACAAAAGAAAACTACTCACGAGATTTACTGAAACAAGAGTTATGAAACAGAGAACCATTGCTTAACAACATGCGTAACACGGACGAAGGGAATATTCAATCGATCATTTTCACAGACACGTTCTCAGCAGCTCTCGACACAGTTGGACAAGAAGTTACGGAGAAATTGCTACTCCCAACAAAGACCAGGATGACTCCTGTACTCAATCAGGAAACGAAAAACCCAAAACATCTTTAAATGGTAATGAAGAGCCAGCCACGAAAAATAGCAACAATACAAATAACAAAGATTCAAAGGACGCACAGCGGGTTTTGAACGTTTTACACGTGGCATCCGACTAGCTGAAAAAAACGGATACGAAAACCGATAGGCAAAGCAAAGAGAGACGCACTCCTCGCTGATATGGAGAAAGCAAAAAATAACCCGAAGCAGACTTGGAACATTCTTGGGAACATTGTGCCACATAAGAAATAAAAAAAGTCTATAGATTGCAGAAACCTGCAGAAACAGACGAATATTCCACTTACTTTTTCGCTAACGTTGAAAAGCACACACACAAAGAATTTATAATCAAGCATAACAAAATTACTACGGGAGCGCGCAAAACCCCGGCCATGCAAACGCCAATTCGGCTCAAATTTCCCTCCCATACGAACTCATTACCCATGAAAAATAAAATGTGGTCACCGAAACCGGCAAGCATACCTGAGATTGAATCAGCTATTTACTCACTTATAAACACAAATTCCCGCTGGGACGATGCCATAGCGCTGAAGTACTTCTAGGACGTGGTAGAAACTGTTCTGCTATATCTCCAGCTGCTCATCAACACATCCATTGCCACAAATACCATCCCTCAAAATTGGAAACATTCGCTCATCAAGCTATCCATAAAAAGGGGAGGTAACCGACCCATAAAGTCATAGACCAATAAGCTTCCTACCAGTAACTTCTAAAATCCCGGAAAAGGTCATTACACGTCAACTCCTTGACTACCAGAGGAGGCGAACCTGATTAATATGTCAGTGTGACTACAGACGGAAGACGTCAACTGTAGACGCACTTCTCAAAATCTCCGAACTCGTATACAAAGCTATCGACGAAAACTGTCTATCATTACTCGTGCTACTGGACCTATCCAAAGCATTTGATGGAGTCAATCATGACATCTTACTGAAAAAACGTTCACAACTAAACATCCATACAGCGGGGTTTGACAGCTACCTCAGGCATTGATCCCAATCTGTCGTGCTAGACAGAGAGAATACATCTTCTTCAAGACCAGTAAACGTTAGAGTTCCACGAGGATCGTTTCACGGACCGGTCCTTTTCCTTCTGTTTATTAATGAGATTACCTGTGGAATACTCTAGACAACGCCAGAATAACAATATATGCTGATGATGTTCAGTTGTTGTTCGTGAGACCGGCAAACCAATTTAAAAAGCTGAAGGACGATGCGGAAACTGCTTAGGACCACATAACTGATTAGTGTTTTTCAAAGTAGCTCAAAGTTAATTCAAATAAAACCCAGTGCATTATCCTGGGATCAAAAGTAAACACAAGGAGAGTACCCGAGAATTTTGTAATTGACTGTTTGATCACAAAAATCTCTCTCGAAAAAAATGTCAAAAGTCTGGGAGTTTAGCTTGATCCTAATATGATCTTTAGACATCATGTTGGAAAACTGTGTTCTAAACTGAATGGCACACTCATGTTTCTCAATCAAATGAAAACACAACTCGACTTCAAGTCTAGACTACTTGCAATCAACGTAGCATCAACTTCACCGCAAAGGTAGCCCATGACGGTAACTTCAAAATGAGCGATCACGTAACGTAAATCATATAAAAACTTGACTGGTTGAACAATCACGAATGACTAGAGCTCAATGAAGCTATACCAGTTTTTAAAATCCATAATCAGCTCTCATGTTTAAATGGCATTGTGTTATCAAGGCGTAAAGCGGCTCATCAACGATCAACACGGAACGAAAATAATATTGATCGATTGTTTATTGATTTAAAAATACAGATACAAGAATATACAGGGTCAAAATGGAGACATTGAGAAGAAGCTAATAGAAGCTTAAGGGCAAGGATAACAGTGTATAACATTGGGATGAAGGTATCTAAAGTGGGATAAATCTGATTAAGATATCTAAAGTGGGATAAATCTGATTAAGATATCTAAAGTGGGATAAATCTGATTAAGATATCTAAAGTGGGATAAATCTGATTAAGATATCTAAAGTGGGATAAATCTGATTAAGATATCTAAAGTGGGATAAATCTGATTAAGATATCTAAAGTGGGATAAATCTGATTAAGATATCTAAAGTGGGATAAATCTGATTAAGATATCTAAAGTGGGATAAATCT
>SDVV010040500.1:0-10527 GCA_016164225.1 Gammarus roeselii | reverse complement strand
CAGGTCGCGGGAATTTATGCTGTCCCTATACGTCTCGCATATTCGTCTCCTTATTGAGTATGCATCCTGCGTTTGGAACACTGGATATTGTGGGGACTTCAGGCTGCTGGAGTCTGTTCAGAGGAGATGGACTAAAAATATTGATGGACTTTCTGGCATGGACTATGGTGATCGTTTGAGGAGCCTGGATTTGTTTTTCATCAAGGGTCGGCTTCTTAGGGCAGACCTAATCAAATATTGGAAAATTTTGCATGGAAACTCAGAGGATTTGCTAACTATGTTTTCTTTGGCTCCGAGAGTTGGTACTAGAGGTCATGGGTTGAAGCTGGCGTTTCCTCATCGCTCATCTGATGTCCGCAGTAGGTCCTTCAGTGTGAGATGTGTTGGTGAGTGGAATGGCTTGCCTGCTGACATAGTGCAGTTGACAGATATTACTCGCTATAAGCAAGCCCTTGCTGATCTGATGTACGAGGAATTTTTAGATTTTGACTAGGCCGATGAAGTTTAATTTATTTGTAGGGAGGTGTGTGTAAGAATGTATGTTTTTTCTTCTTTTTCTTTTTTAGTCTATATGTATATGTGTGTATATATGAATGTGTATGTTTTATACTGTGACTAACAGAACTGCTGTATGATCAGTTGCCTGAGGCACAAATTTCCAGTTTTTTCCGCTCCATTGTTTTGCCGGTCTTTGCAGTCTGGCGTGCTGTGGCATTTGTGCCTCCTGTCATGCTCTGCACTCTGGCCTTGCTGGGGTGTGGGGTGGTCTTGGGGCAACCAAGGTGAGAAACCAAGGTGAGAAAGGCCATCACGAGTGAGCCACCTTGGCCCCTGGCATGAACCAGGAAAGGAACAAACCCCATTCAAGAGGGGCCAACATCCCTCTGGAGTGAAATAGAACAGGATCCCAACAGCAGAGAACGCCAGCCTCTCCAAGATGAACAGCGCCACCGCAGCTGAAGACGACGGGACCAATGACCGCCGCATCGCGGAGTTAACCAGAAGCATTCGCGAAATTATGATTTACTAAACCAAGCGACTGGTATTCCCGAGCAGGAAACTAAAAACTTCCTTGTGGATTCCAGCACAATCGACGACCGTCTAATGAGACTCTAGTATCGTGTCAACTGAATCTCTTCAAATCCACAAACTCGCGTACAAGGAGCCCGCAACCTACCTCAATGTCTCTCCACCCCAAAAAACATGCCAACCGAGTTTCAGGAGCTGCAAGGAATATGCAGTTCTCGCCATATAATGAACACAACGTCATGGCATCGTGCCCCGCGATCACACCTGACAGGCTGATATAGGTGCGTGATTTAAGGGAACGCCCGCGAGCCGGCAACATTCTACGGGGTGCGGGGCCAGCACTTGCTACAAGATTCCTAACATGCATATGTCGGTGGGTATCTGGACTACCGTGCGCCCGCCATGGCTCCTCTATTGCAGGAGGAGCTGTGGCTTAGCAGCAGCAGCAGCAGCAGCAGCAGCAGCAACAACAACTATCCACTTTGATAACCTAATATGTTTGTAACATGCCATAATTGATTTTTTTGAGATTCTTGTGATTCACATACAAAATATCATGATAGGTAATACATTACAGCAGGGTACCAGCATTTCTGTGTTTTGAATGTATGGTCAGCCGATCTTACAGCTGCCTCATGTACTGTAGCAACTCACTATGTTCCTGGCGTCAATGTTAAGTGCCGTCAACATGAGCTGATGTGCCACCGATGAGGACCAGACAACTGATTGCCACTCGACGCACTCCAGCTTGCGCCAGACAAAGGCATCACCACACACCACATCCCGCAACATCTGTGGCGACTGCTGCTGTGGGTCGGTTTGCTTGCTGCCGTCAGGAGATGCAATCCACTTCATAACGAGTGATTCCAACTATGGGGGAACAGTGATTAATTTGAGTTGGCTGATTCAACAGTGGTAGATAGTAGCTACAAGCAAATATAAACTTATTTATTGATGATTACCCAGTGATTAATCAAGTAAATAAAAACGGAGATAAATATTTCCTAGGACAAATACACATGAATACTAATAAACAGTGATAGCTCCACCAATCAAAATTGAATTATGTCTAGCTACCGGATTCTGGAAATTAATGTCAGGCAATGTTTTAGAAGAGTCCAACAATGATTTTCAGGACATTAAATCATCAGACAAAAAAGAAGAAACAAGCAATAGACACAAGCATGCAATGTCAACTCAAGCACTGCCCGGCACCTCACCCACCCTGCTGAGGAGTGGGTCTCCATTTCCGGGCCCTGCATCCACGCTTGTCCCTCGTGCCAGGCCCGTCACAGAGCACTTCCTGCCATCAGTCACCACCTCGGGTGCTCCACTGTTGAAGGTTCCAAACTCTCCAAAGTCATCCTCATCAAAGCTGCTCCCTCCTTTGCCTTGTGTGCCATCACGAGTGTTTGAAGTGAACTCACCAAAGGCATCATCAATTTTAGCAGAGGCAAACTCATCAAATTCTATGATATCGGTTTCATGAATTGGTGCGTCGGTGTTGGCAACAAAATCATTGAATTCATCATCATCATTTTCGACATCATCTCTCTCATCGTCTATGCTGGTATGGTTCCAGTGACCACTATTTGAGTCAACACTGCGCTGAGACTCAGCACACTTGACCAATTTGTTCTTAGCCTCTATAACTACTGCCTCCTCTCTTTTGTCCTGACGGAAGTTTCCTTGTCTAGCTTCACAATCAGACTCCAAGTCTTCCTCTCCATCAATATCTCTGTATCCAAAGTCGTCATCAGCGTCAGGGCTGACGTCAGTGGCGCCTTCAATGGTCGGCAGACTGCACGACTTTACCACATCATCTGCAATGACGCCTACCTCAGCAGTAAAGCCATCGCCTGCAATTTCGCTCGGGAACGTGTTCAGGGGAGCATCAGTCACAGACTGCAAGCTGGAGCCTAGGATGGGATCAAACGAGGCTTCAAATGTTGGGGCAAAGGGAGGAGGCTCACTAACTGATATACTTTCAAAATTGGCAAAAGCTCCAAAGTCTGTGAACAACTCAGTTGACTGCAATGTTTCGTGGTTTAATGCTCCATCAAATTGGGATTTTGACAAAGTTGTATCTTCAGAGAGAGAAGTAACAGGTTGATTTAATATATTGGTAGTGTGTTCAGATTGGTCAGATGTTAATTCATTCAGCTCTGAACCAAAGGTAGCAAAATCTCCAAAATCTGATTTGGGTGAAGAATCTACATAATCAATTTTTAGAGGGCAAGCAAGTTCCTCGTTACTGGTACTCACACCATCTACAATGCAGTTATTCTGATTGGACACAAGATATTTTGTAAAATCTTCAGAATAATAATTTTTGTCTGGTAGTTTATTACTTTCAGTTGCAGCATTTCTTTCAAAAGAGGTAATATCAATAGGAGGGTCTATTGATTCTGCATTCCTATGGAATTTCTGGTGACTTTCATCGTCAGACCTAATGTCATAATGTTTATCATTGACTATTTGTCTGTGTTGTTCTATTATTAGGTCTGTATTCGTGGATGAATCATTATCTGGAATAGTTGAAGTTTCTATGTCATAACTATTTACATGACCAGAGGATGTTCTATTGTCTTCAGCTTGAATGGGTAGTTGCAAATCATCAGGCATTAGAACAATCCCAGTGTTCTGACGTTCACCTTCAAAATAACTATTACATGACCTAGCAGATTCAACTCCAGAGAAATCATCAAAGGGTTCCACATCTGTCCTGTTGAGTTCCTGGTTATTTCTGAAATTTGAGAAATCTTCAAAATCATCATTTGTAGGGTTGGAAGATTCCCTGAAATTGGGGACTCCTCTACTCCCATGGAATGAAATTGGGCACAGATCTGGAGTACTGAGTGTAGTTTCAGAACTGTGTAATTCTGCTGGAGCAGAATGCAACAATGGTGGGTAAGAATCTGCCAATGGTAAAACCTTGATGGGACTGTCCTTTGGAGTTGGCGGTAACTTCTCAGAGAGTCCTGAAAAGAATGTATGGTCAGTAAAATATCCGTACCAAACTTCTACCTCAAACTCCACAAAAAAATTAATCACAGACTAGCTAAAAAAACTGAGTGCACTACAGTAGCAAACCCAGAGAAAATTGGGAGCACACTTGTGATCAAGAAATAAAAAATATTGGTAACTTGGGAAGTAGACAGGTTTATATTAGGACCTCAATATATACATGGAAACAATAGTAGAGATGTAGTTACCTACAATTCAAAATTCACCCAGTAACTAGTCCATTCCAAGTCAATACCAATACTCTAAAAAGACTGATGCAAGGCCAATGCTTATATTTTTAATATTGAAAAAATGTAAACATTCTAAAATAAATGTATAAATAATAAAGAATTATGTATTTCTTCATTGATGTTTCAGTAATAAATTGTTAACACTAGGAATCACTATGAGACAAGTCCATGAACACAAGTACAATTTCGGGATAGCTACATTTTAAATGTTGAATTTATATTTCCTCTTCCATTTCGTAGGAGCCATAGTGTAGCATTGCGCTTCTGCTTTTCATTCCAATGAATCTTGATGAGGGAACATTACAGAGACGTTATTACAAGAGAATCTTAATAACACTCGTCGGCAGTAGTTTTCGACAGGTTCACACCTTTGTGTCTGTCCATTATTTTCGGAAATTCTATAGTTTCCAAAATCTTCGACTTCTCAGTCTTCCTGTTTGACCAAGACCGGGTACGTGACGCTGCTTGGTTCCAATATGGCGGCCAGGTCCGCTCGGGCGGGAGTTGCCGGTTGATGTATCTCCCCCCGTACCTATATACGGGAGGTTGCCCTACCCCATCATTCATTCGTGCGCTGCTGCTCGACCGAGGCAGGTGGCCCATCTGGGCAGTGGATTAGTGACTCACTGCTTCTACAGTCACAGATGAGGTCGGCATTTGCACAGACGTACTGAATTTGCTGTCTAGGTGAGCCCTGTCTCGTCCCAAATAACTTTGTCGACAGACACAAATTTGTCAACAGACATAAACTGGTCAAGGCACAAATTTTGTCCAGACATAAAATTTGTCACAAGACAAATTTATGGAGACTCAAATTTTGTTCAACATAAATTTGTCGACACAAATATTTGTCAACCGACATAAATTGGTTGACTGACACAAATTTGTTGACAGCCATGAAAATTGTTGGCAGAAGCAATTTGTCCACAGCCATAACTTTGTTGACACACAAATTTGTGGACACAAAATTTGTTTACATAAATTTGTCGACAGGCGCAAATTTGTCGACAGGCATAAATTTGTTAAATTCCTTGACTGACGTCAAATTTGTCAACAGACATATATAATTTGTTGACAGACATAAAATTTGTCGAGAGGCAAAGTTGGTCGACAGACATAACTTTGTTGAGGGACACAAATTTGTTGACAGACACAAATTTGTCGAGACTTAAAATTTGTCGACAGACATAATTTTGTCGACCGACATAAAATTTGTTGACAGACAAATTTGTTGACAGATGCAAATATGTCGAGACAAATTTGTTGACACAAATTTGTCAACAGATGGAAAATTTGTCGACACATAAAAATTTGCTGACTGACATCAAATTTGTGGACAGGACAGACACAAATTTGTCGACAGAAATAGCTTTGTCGACAGACAGAAATAGCCTTGTCAACAGACAAAACTTTGTCGACAGACATAAATCTGTCGACAGACACAAATTTTTCTACTGACATGAAATTTGTTGATACATGCAAATTTATTGATAGACACAAATTTACTGACAGACATAAGATGTATCAACAGACATAAAATGTTGAGACATAAATGTTGACAGACATAATTGTTGACAGACATGAAAATTTTCAAGACGTAAAATGTCAACAGACATAAATGTGTCGACAGACCAAAATTTGTTGACTGACACAAATTTGTCAACAGATATAAAATTTATTGACAGGCACAAATTTGTGGAGAAATAAATTTGTCCAGACACAAATTTGTCGGGACATAAAATTTTGTCAACAGACATGAAATTTTGTTGACAGACATGAAATTTTGTCAACAGACATAAATTTGTCGACAGACCAAATTTTGTCGACACGCAAATTTGTCGACAGACATAACTTTGACAACAGACATAACTTTGACAACAAAAGGCATTTGAGGTCGAAATATGATCTATACATCTGACTTATATTTCTCTCTCCCTGGTTTCAGGAAAGATGCCCAAAATGCTCTCCGCGTCGGGCGAATGTTCACGAGCCACAGGACGGCTCTTGACCTAAAGACCCATCGGATTCCCGGCCCACCTGCTCTCGATGTGCCTACCCTCTGCCAAAAGATGACCTACACACCACTTGCCTAAAACACTCCAGCTGCTTCGCGGAACACGTGTATAGACCGGCGAGGTTCTACATCCGCTTATCGGCCATGGAAGCGACCCCAGGCAGTGCGGCCTTCGAGGCTTTCCTGACCAAATATCGGGTCATGAGACGGAGATACACAGGCAAAATCATATCGGACACAAAGTCATATTTGCACCATGACTTCCGCCATCTTGAAATTCCGAGCACACAATGCAACAGACCTCGCTACTCGGCAAATAGGAAGGAAAAGGGTGACAGTAGGACAGAAGGTGACACAGGTTGTCTTTCATCCCAAACGTCTAGGGGCTCTCGCATGAATAGTCCTACTCACATGAACTGCTCTTCCTCCCGGTCCCCTAGCCTCGACGTGCCGCCCCCCCCTCGATTTCCGGTTCACAGATACTCGACAGAGGGCGCGCCAACCTTGGCGATCTTATAACGCACTTCCTCGTACTAGAGGACGATACACGGGATAGACTACCACCCAGCCAGGAGGGGTTTCACTCGCAGCATGAGTACATCCCTGGGGATAAGAGCCTGCCCTCCGTGTCCATGCGGACAGCATCGGACGAGGGAGCCGCAACATCACTCAGGACATTTCTTCTCCCAATCTCTTCCCATCACATTTCGGAGTCATCTATCGCCGGGACAAACCAAACTGAGTCGGTTCAGGCATCCGCTCAGGCCCGCATACGGGCACGTACGGGAATGTCGCCCGCGAACCCGCTCAGCCCTCCATATGGACCACTCGCCACCCATCTAGCCCCGCCCTCTACCGAAGAAACCCCGGCGCCCGCACCCCCTAGCTCGTCCATGGCCACGAAGCTCAACAAGGTGCTCGGCTTTCTCGAAGACCGATTCGATGCTGGTCTCCAGTTCCTTTCCAGTGACATGGAGGCCAGGTTCGAAGATCTAGAAGGACGCGATCGTACGAGGAGCAACCCTTTCACAATCAGGGCGACGAAGAGGAGGACGGAGGGGCTGACTTTGACCGCCCATGGGGAGAGGAGGGGGTACATCTCTGGGAAAAACACCCCCCTCCCCATTCGCCATATTCCCCCTCCTCCCACCAATCGCCGCACACGACGACTCGCCCCGATTCACCACGCACACCCTTACCGGAGGCTGGCAGACCGGGTTCACGGTACCAGACCGTACCAGTACCTCACAACCCCCTCGCTGCCGGACGATGCCCATGGACGCTCCTGGGCGAGTTCCTCAATGACGAATCCCCGCCACTCACTCCTCCCCCTTCACCGGAGGATAGATGGTATGTACCCTCCCTCAGCGCGACGTACACAGAGGGATTGGTGAGCTGCAATTATGAGGTATACACCACAGAGCCACTTAACAACCTTATCAAGGCCCACTTCATTTTCTCGAGAGTATCTTTGCAGTCGAACAACCCACCATTCGAGGGTGACCATCAGAGAGGACGTTTGTTCGTTCTGGAACGTATTCCGAATGCACTACCCGAGCTCCTCGCACAAATCAATACCACCCTGCCCACCGGAGCTGCCCCAAAAAAACTAGACGCTTGGTCGAACGCGCACTTTACGCTCACAGCACACTGTCCCATAATCCGGTCCCTGATGGAATTTGTGAATGCTCCCATCCTCTCCCCAAAGGCTCACTCCGAGGCCACACAGGGAAAGATCGTTTCCCGGTCCATCACATTTCTACAGAAGCACGAAGCAAGGATTTCCAACTCCGCACACAGGTCGCTCAGAACCTGCGCGGCTACATCCTCAATGTATCACTGACGCGCATTCTTGCGCGCATACGGACTCCTGTCTTGACAGATGACACGCGATGTACCCCGCAGTCCCTACATTGTCAGTCTGAGCTCTCCACAGGCTTCATTTACAATCTATTGTCAGGATCCCTGTTCGACGCAGCTCAGTGGAGATACCAGATTCGACTTCAGACGCTGGACAAGCTGGCCCCGAAATCCGTTCGGACAGCCCTTCTAGCAAGGTCGGTATTTGAACCTCCACTTTTCTCCAACGAGGCAGTTTTACAGGCTTTTCAGGCGCTAAAAACTTTTCGTAGCAGGACAGAGGTCCTTTTCTTTATGGGCTCCTCCACTTCAGGGTTTTTTGTTTCCGTACCGTCGGTGACTCAGAGACCCCCGCAATACCGGAAAGATATCGCACAGTATTCCCTCCAGGGCCGTGAAGGGATGGCACAAAGCTCCGTTCGTGACCGCCCCGCACCGCTCAGGGTGGTCCCTACGTTCCAATACGGCACCAGGCAACCCGAAGAGAGGCGGGTGGTCTCCGGTGCCCCACTCACAAGCTCAGGGTCCCACACCCCTCCTGCCCTGGGAGCCCGAGGACGGAACCAGTATGTTCAAAGGAGAGGGGGTCGCGGAGGAGGTCGGGGAACCTCGGCAAACAAACGACCTTACCCTCCCGCCCGCAGCCCACAGGTAACTACAGACAGCGAGTCCACCCCGCCTTCCGCAAGGTCTGACGCAATGCCGACGACCCTCAGGAACCGCCTGGCTCATTGAAGCGAGGCCACGCCTTTAGCCAAGCGCATCCTTTCCAAAGGCCCCTCCTGAAGATGGACGTCACGACCCCCTCCGCTCGATTACACTGTCTCCCACCGACAACACGAGGACGTTCTCAAACCTCTCGCGTTAGATTTCCTGAACAAAGGCATAGTCAAGGCGGTGCCCAGATAAACAGCATCTTTGCGGTCCCCCAGGGTATCGGGAAAGGATCGCCTAGTGACCGACCTCTCCAGGCTTAACAGATACGACCCGGTATCCACGTTCCACATGTCCACCTCGCAGCGCATACGGGTAGTACTGAAGCCCCCTCACTGGTTCGCCTAGTTGGATATCAAGGACGCCTCTCCGCACGTCCCAATTCATCCCAGGTTCCAGAAATTCCTGGTTTTCAAACTACGAGACTGACTATATTTCTTTGTGGCCCTCCCTTTAGGCCTCAACCTGGGACCAAAAATCTTTACAACGATCGCGAAGCTATCTTTTCGCTTACTCCACCAGCAAGGGATAGATGCGGCTTTCTACATTGACGACTGGCTACTCTGGGCACCGACAGCACATCACTGCCGGCGCAGCACCCAGACGACCTGCGACCTGATGTGCCCCAACCATGCGGCACATCAACCGCTGAAGGGACACGGCCACGGACATACTTCCCCGCGGAACCCTCTCGCTCCAACAGCATCTGAGTTTCCTCGGCATAATAAATTTCCTCACACCTTACCTACGCCATGCTCGCCATTTTTTCAACAAGGTGGTGCTCGCAGCACGCTCCCTGCACCTTTCCCGCAAGCCCTGCCGTCTCACCAATACCTACCGCCGGGCAGCGCAGCATTGGAGCAGCGGGACCTTCCTTCACTCCCCCGTCCCGTTCGTTTTGCCTCCACCGGAGCACCTCCTGTGGACGGATGCATTGGACAAAGCGTGGGGGGCCGTATGCTGCAGCGACCAGAAGTCATACGGCCGCTGGTCTCGGTTGGAACGCAATCTCCATAATACGTCGAAGGAATCGCTGGCTATCGTACATCCGCTGCGGACACGGCTCGTTAGCACCACACTACAGTCCGCGTGATGTCCGACAACAGGGCGGCGGTAGCCATGGCGAACCACTTGGGATCTAGCAAGGCCTCGGCGTTGCAGAATTACGAAGCACAGCTCCTGTAGATCCTCCAGCGCCGTCACCTCTCTCTCCTCGCGACCTACCCTCCCGGATTGCAGAACTTTTGGGCCGATCAGCTCTCACGTTTACTACCAGTAGAAACGGAGTGAGCACTGATGCCTAAATGCTTCTCCCTGCGCGGGACCATGCAAATCGACCTCTTTGCGCATCCGGGGAACCAGAAGCTCCCACTTTTTGCAGTTCCGTTTCCTCACCCGCGAGCGGCTCAAGTGGATTGTCTCCAATGAGACTTGTGTCAGTGGAGGGAAATAAACTTGATCCCTCCATACAACTTGATCCCTCCATACAACCTGATCCCTTCATACAACCTGATCCCTCCATACAACCTGATCCCTCCATACAACCTGATCCCTCCATACAACCTGATCCCTCCATACAACCTGATCCCTCCATACAACCTGATCCCTCCATAC
The DNA here is from genome assembly GCA_016164225.1 of Gammarus roeselii. Classification (NCBI taxonomy): domain Eukaryota; kingdom Metazoa; phylum Arthropoda; class Malacostraca; order Amphipoda; family Gammaridae; genus Gammarus; species Gammarus roeselii. Next base: position 39 of record SDVV010040500.1, on the reverse strand, counting down.
AACCTGATCCCTCCATACAACCTGATCCCTCCATACAAC
>SDVV010040498.1:0-10528 GCA_016164225.1 Gammarus roeselii | reverse complement strand
TAGGTGCATGAATTGGTAAAGATTGGTAAAAACAATAGAGTCAGTGAATAGATTTGATATGAATAAAGCTTAAATCAATGAAGATATACATGACATATGTATGAAAACGGGGAAAAAAATATAATCCTTGGTTAGATTAGGTTAGGATAAGTTAGGATTGGTTAGGTTTACAGCCCCTCTACATTACAAACCTGAACTGAAAAAATGCAACAGTGGATCTGGTGAATGCTCAAATAAGTCAGATATAACACAAACACTCTACACAAATCCGGTAGATTAGTTCTCCAAGACGATATAGAGCCGGACCCAAATCCAATGTCGAGAGGTAAAACATACCAAATTTTGGATCATTAAATCCAATTAACCGTAATTTATACCCAACATTCCATGAAACTAGGTGAATTTATACCTGATTTAGATATGTTCCTATGACAACTAATCGAAACATACAACAACAACTATAAAATAGCTAAATAAGATTCTCTACTCTACCCTAACCGACAATGATCAACTATTATAAACGGTGTATCCTACCCCACCCAGATGATAATTCCTACTCCAATATCCCACGTGAACTGATTCATGATTAAGATCGTATGCTAATAACATAACAGCATAACAGTTATACCGATAAAATTTGACATTTAAAACAAACACTGAGTTCATGCATAATAAAGTAATAATACTACGGTATCCGTTCAAATCACTGACAAATCCCTAGACCTAATGGATGCTATGTCTCTAGTAGGACAAATCCAAACCCACTGTGTCATAACAACGAACTCAACAATGCTTTACTAGGTCACTTCTCAGCAATCTACCACTGATAAAAAACAAATTTCAAGGGTAACACCCAGTCATGGTATAATACCTCAGACAAACCATGCATCTGTTCAGTCCCTCATCTCTGAACAACATTGAGCAAAGTCACATCCTGGACATAACCAAGAATGTAAACACAGGTACAGATGTCAAGATTTTGTTTGACATGAGTCTCAAAGAGTGTGGCCATAAAACACTGGGCATCTGTTCACCGACGACCAAAGTGAATCACTATAACGATCAGCAGCTTGTCAGATAACCTCTCTAACAAACACACGGAAGTTAAGACTGATATCCACAAGAACTTACAAAATCACGTTGGACTTAGACGAACTTCAAATGTCCACCAAAGAGTGTAAGCCGACTCTACACCATGACCCATTCATCCAGTAAATCGTCTTTATAAAAACGTTAAACTATACGCTTGCTAGGGATCAATGACGAAATTCCACAAAGGTGCAGTACGGATTTACACCTCTTAAACATACATTCCAATGATTATCCTGGAAAAAAATCATACAACAATAATAAAATAACTATGTAATTCTCTACTTTGCTCTAATTCACATTAAAAATTCTAATACACTAAAGATATTCATCATAGCAAATCGGAACTGAACGTAAACGCAACGAGCTTTTGCCTAGGGGACTCTTTAACTCTTCCTAAACATTGAAAAATGGTTCTACACTATATATACGATACGGTAACAACAAGCCCAAGTTTGTAACAAATGGAATCTTCTATGCATAAGATATCCACGTCAAACATTGTACCAGGGTGTAAGAAGATATATAAAACACTAAAAATATACAACTTGTAACTAATTTATACCTGAAATAATGTTCTACATTGCAGATACAAACATATTATATCCTGATATTTCGATATTGTATAAAATACTCAGTACCTGGCATCGCAGATGTAAACTGTACAGAGAACATACAAAACTCAAAGGCACATACTAAAACGGTCAAGATATAATAAAATAAGAAGAATGAAAGAATAACCGACCAATTATGCCTAAATTAGTGTGCTACAAGGACGATGCAAACCTAAAATATCCTAAAAAATCCTATAACTGTATGAGATAACTATTCAAAATTCCAAAAAAGCACTACAAATTCAACATGAATCAACCGATCGTTACTAAGTATACATAACGCAATATAATAATTTACAATACATCCATATCATTCAGCTACTCTCGCGATTGGAACACCGCGTCAACGGAATATCGATATATTTAGTTCAAAACTGGATAATGCGATATGGAGTATACAGAATCTCGTAACGAAGCTACTGCATCCTAAGAAATATATACATCAACCCAACTACTGCCGTACTTATAAGCCGTACTATTCCTATATATATTAAATACATTTGATTTAATAGATGGAAAACACACAAAACATCGCAAAAAATTCAATATCAGGCTGGTAGCAAGCATCCAACCAGCCTCCGAATGAGTCAATTATACCCCAACTAGATATGAATACAAGCATACATGTGCAGAAAAAATATAAATAGGATTTTAATCCAGACATAAATATATAAAGAAACATACATTCAAAAAGATAGATAATAATGACAAATCATTCATGGAAAAAATTCAATCCAAATAACAGATATGAGCAATCTTACCTTATTTGTCAAAACGAGAGAATTATAACGAAATGCTTCCATAGCTATAGACAATCCTATTCACCTTGAGCAGATAATTTGCATCTTGAAAATATTCCAAAACGGGATCTTCTCCTTTGAAGGAATGCATCGATCACCTGTTTATATGGCATCTTTTTCTATGTGTGCGATAGCTCGTAATTGAGAAAAATGAATGAAGGAGTTATTGCAGGAGTAAGTAAAACAGAGCGCAAGGGTACTGATAAAAAACAATCACAGAAATAACAATAAACGGATTGAATCTATGCCACGTGTAAATTGATCAACAACGAACGACGTAGAAATGATACCGTGATTGAAAAAAATCACCATGAACGTATCCAGAAAGTGTGGGATTTTTAATCTGTAATACTGCATGTAAATTATTATGTAAATGCTAGATTTATCATCAATAAAAATTACCTTATAAATATATGTTTGCCATTACCCCCCAAAACATTCAGAGGACTAGCATTTTTAAATGCATAGATGCAACATGACATGCAATGAAATAGCAATACTGTACGCCCAGCATTGAAATGCAATACCTATATGTAAATAAAAATATATAACCTACTAACATTAAAACCAAGCAACATTTATAAGCTGTACGTTCATCCGAATGAGTCACCTGTTTCCTCGCGCTGCCCGCCTTCCGCAAACTGACTCTAGATTGCAAGTGTGCGGCGCTGACTCCGGTCAACCCCTACCCCACCGCCCCAATGACTCTATGATGACCTTTTCTGGATCATATCAAGTACTGACAATACCGGTATGAGACGATAACGTGAAGAAGAGCAGTCATCCCTTACCGGTAAGGAACGATAAAAATGATGTATAGGAGTTACCCAGTGCCGATTTTTGGATGTCTGCCTTGTGACGCTAGAGTTGTAACTGGACTCGGATATAAGAGCGCAAACAATAAGTTCGCCTTGTCACTAGTTTTGGGCCACAAGGAATCCACCTGTTTGGTAGCGGTCATGGGCCACGCGGAATCAAACTGTGTGGTAGCGGTTTGAATCATACAAAAAGGACTTGATCTAAATACCTGTTCCTGATCTTGGTCCGATTTTTAAGATATACGTTTGGCAGCAGTGACTAATAAAAGTAGCGAGATACTTATTTATTGCGATACTTTTTATGATTACTGCGTCGAATGCATCTCTTAACATTTTTGATCATGATCTGGAAGATGTATTTAGGTACACTTCTCATCATATAATTCAAACTGGAACCGAACAGTTTGAATCCTTGTAGTAATTTAATTTGAATGGGATAGAGGAAAATTACTGCATCTACAGGAAGAAGCTTCAAGATCTTGACCTCAGAACTCCTATTCCATGATGCAAACTAACCGTTTTGTTTACAGGTGCAGGCTGTGGACTCAGTGGAGTCGATGCTCCATGATATTCGCTCCAGCAACCCTCTTGGTCGCCTCCGTAAAGTAAGTGGCGAAAGGGCAACATATACCTGTCATGACGCTCTGCTTCCTTAGTTAGGGAATGCTACCGTACATGTGCTGCCACAACACTACGTTTGTGAATGGTTTAGAAAGCAGGATATTCCAATACATACTAAGCCGTGTAGCAATATAGGACGATTGGGGTCCCATGAGAATTCGCGTGAAATTTTTGTCATTTCCTAGGCCCTTCCTAGTATAGAATCTGGTCAGCTCTAAGTTAACCAACTGTGGATCCGTCCAAGTGATGCATATGACTCCTTGTTTGATGACATGCTGATGCTGTGATGCATATGTCTCCTTGTTTGATGACATGCTGATGCGGTGATGCACGAGACTCTTTGTTTGATGACATGGTGACGCAGTGATGCATATGTCTCCTTGTTTGATGACATGCTGATGCATTGATGCATATGACTCCTTGTGCGATGACATGCTGATGCAGTGATGCATATTACTCCTTGTTTGATAGCATACTGATGCAGTGATGCATATGTGTGTCTCTTTGTTTGATGACATGCTGATGCAGTGATGCATATGTCTCCTTGCTTGATCACATACTGATGCAGTGATGCATATGACTCCTTGTTTGATGACATGCTGATGCATAGATGCATATGACTCCTTGTGCGATGACATGCTGATACAGTGATGCATATGACTCCTTGTCTGATGATATACCGATGCAGTGATGCATATGACTCCTTGTTTGATGACTTGCTGATGCAGTGATGCCTTTGTCTCCTTGTTTGATGACATGCTGATGCAGTGATGCATATGTCTCCTTGTTTGAGGACATGCTGATGCAGTGATGAATATGTCTCCTTTTTTGATGACATGCTGATACAGTGATGACTTTCTCTCCTTGTTTGATGACATGCTGATGTAGTGATGCATATAACTTATTGTTTGATGACATGCTCATGCAGTGATGCATATGTCTCTTTGTTTCATGACATGCTGAAACAGTGATGCATATGTCTCCTTGCTTGATGACCTTCTGATGCTGAGATGCATATGTCTCCTTGTTTGATGACATGCTGATGCAGTGATGCATATGTCTCCTTTTTTGATGACACGTTGATGCAGTGATTCACATGACTCCTCGTCTGATGACATGCTGATGCAGTGATGCTTAGGACTCCTTGTTTGATGACATGCTGATGCAATGATTCGTATGTCTCTTTGTTTGATGGCATGCTGAAACAGTGATGCATATGTCTCCTTGTTTGATGACATACTGATGCTGAGATGCATATGTCTCCTTGTTTGAGGACATGCTGTTGCAAGTGATGAATATGTCTCCTCGTTTGATGACATGCTGATGCAGTGATGTCTTTTTCTCCTTGTTTGATGACATGCTTACGCAGTGATGCATATGACTCCTTGTTTGATGACATGCTGAGGCTGTGATGCATATGTCTCTTTGTTTGATGGCATGCTGATGCAATGATGCATATGACTCCTTGTTCGATGACATGCTGATGCAGTGATGCATATGTCTCCTTGTTTGATGACACGTGATGCAGTGATGCATATGACTTCTTGTCTGATGACATGCTGAAGCAGTGATGCATATGACTCCTTGTTTGATGACATGCTGATGCAGTGATGCATTTGTCTCTTTGTTTGATGACATGCTGAATCAGTGATGCATATGTCTCCTTGTTTGATGTTATACAGATGCTGAGATGCTTATGTCTCCTTGTTTGAGGACATGGTGATGCTAGTGATGAATATGTCTCCTTGTTTGATGACATGCTGATGCAGTGATGTCTTTTTTTTCTTCGTTTGACGACATGCTGACGCAGTGATGCACATGACTCCTTGTTTGATGACATGCTGATGCAGTGATGCATATGTCTCCTTGTTTGATGACATGCTGATGCTGAGATGCATATGTCTCCTTGCTTGATGACATGCTGATGCTGAGATGCATATGTCTCCTTGTTTGATGACAGGCTGATGCAGTGATGCCTTTTTCTCCTTGTTTGATGACATGCTGATGCAGTGATGCATATGACTCCCTGTTTGATGACATGATGATGCTGTGATACATATGTCTCTTTGTTTGATGACATGCTGATTCTGTGATGTGTCTCTTTGTTTGATGACATGCTGAACCAGTGATGTATATGTCTCCTTGACGACATGCTGGTGCTGTGATGCATATGTCTCCTTGTTTGATGACGTGCTGATGCAGTTATGCCTTTGTTTCCTTGTTTGATGACATGCTGATGCAAAGATGCGTATGACTTCTTCTTTGATGACATGCTGATGCTGCGATGCTTATCCTTGTTTGATGACATGATGATGCAGTGATGCATATGACCTCTTATTTAATGACATGCTGATGCACGCATCATATGTCTCCTTGTTTGATGCCATGCTGATGCAGTGATGCAAATGTCTCCTTGTTTGATGACATGCTGAAGCAAAGATGCATATGTCTCCTTGTTTGATAACATGCTGATGCAGTGATGCATATGACTCCCTGTTTGATGACATGATGATGCTGTGATACATATGTCTCTTTGTTTGATGACATGCTGATTCTGTGATGCATATGTCTCTTTGTTTGATGACATGCTGAACAGGTGATGTATATGTCTCCTTGACGACATGCTGGTGCTGTGATGCATATGTCTCTTTGTTTGATGACATGCTGAACCAGTGATGTATATGTCTCCTTGACGACATGCTGGTGCTGTGATGCATATGTCTCCTTGTTTGATGACGTGCTGATGCAGTTATGCCTTTGTCTCCTTGTTTGATGACATGCTGATGCAAAGATGCGTATGACTTCTTCTTTGATGACATGCTGTTACAGTGATGCTTATCCTTGTTTGATGACATGCTGCTGCAGGGATGCATATGACCTCTTCTTTGATGACATGCTGATGCAGTGAAGCATATGTCTTCTTGTTTGATGCCATGCTGATGCAGTGATGCATATGTTTCCTTGTTTGATGACATGGTGATGCAGTGAAGCATATGTCTCGTCGTCATATGACATGCAATGCAGTGATGCATATGTCTCCTTGTTTGATGACATGCTGGTGCAGTGATGCATGTGATCTATTGTTTGATGACATGTTGATTCAGTTATGCACATGCCTCTTTGTTTGATCGTGCCGATGCAGTGATGCGTATTTCTCCTTTTTTTGAAAGTGTTAATGCAAGGATGCATGTCTCCATGTTCGATCGTGTTTATAATACCTCGATGACAAAAATTTGAAATTGTCTGTATTTGGTGCCAATTAAATCCTTTCCTATCATGAGGGCCATAGTAAGTTGACCCAATACAAATAAAGACATTCACCAACCAAAATGGCAGTAACTCTGTTCCGTGAAGCTTTGTTTTTCACCACCACCATCTTCAGTCAGTTGTTTATTTCTCACCACCACCAGCACCATCTTCAGTCAGCAGTTTGTTTCTCACCACCACCAGTACCATCTTCTGTCAGTAGTTTGTTTCCACCACCACCAGTACTATCTTCTGTCAGTAGTTTGTTTTTCACCACCACCAGCACCATATTCTGTCAGTAGTTTGCTTCTCACCGCCATCAGCACCACTTTTAGTCAGTAGTTTGTTTCTTACCACCACCAGCACCATCTTCAGTCGGTTGTGTGTTTCCCACCACCACCATCACCATCTTCTGTCAGTAGTTTGCTTCTCACCACCACCAGCACCATCTTCAGTCAGAAGTTTGCTTCTCACCACCACCAGCACCATCTTCAGTCAGTAGTTTGCTACTCACCCCCACCAGCACCAACTTCAGTCAGTAGCTTGCTTCTCACCACCACCAGCACCATCTTCAGTCTCAGTCAGTAGTTTGCTTCTCAAAAGCACCAGCACCATCTTCAGTCAGTAGTTTGTTTCTCACCACCGCCAGCACCATTTTCAGTTAGTAGTTTGTTTCTCACCACCACCAGCACCATCTTCTATCAGTTGTTTGTTTCTCACCACCACCAGTACTATCTGCTGTCAGTAGTTTGCTTCTCACTACCACCAGCACCATTTTCAGTCAGTAGTTTGCTTCTCAGTGCCACCAGCACCATCTTCAGTCAGTAATTTGCTTCCCATCATCACCAGCACCATCTTCAGTCAGTAGTTCGCTTCTTACCACCACCACCACCATTTTCAGTCAGAAGTTTGCTTCTCACCACCACCAGCACCATCTGTCAGTAGTTTGCTTCTCACCCCCACCAGCACGATCTTCTGTAAGTGGTTTGCTTCTCATCACCACCAGCACCATCTTCAGTCAGTAGTTTGCTTCTCACCACTACCAGCACCATCTTCAGTCAGTAGTTTGCTTCTCACCACCACCAGCACGATCTTCAGTAAGTGGTTTGCTTCTAACCACCACCAACACCAACTCCAGTCAGCAGTTTGCTTCTCACCATCACCTGCACCATCTTCAATCTCAGTCAGTAGTTTGCTTCTCACCAACACCATCTTCAGTCAGTAGTTTGTTTCTCACCTCCACCAGCACCATCTTCAGTCAGTAGTTTGTTTCTCACCCCCACCAGCACCATCTTCTGTCAATAGTTTGCTTCTCACCACCACCAGCACCATCTCCAGTCAGTAGTTTGCTTCTCACCACCACCAGCACAATCTTCAGTAAGTGGTTTGCTTCTCACCACCACCAACACCAGCTTCAGTCAGCAGTTTGCTTCTCACCACCACCAGCACCATCTTCAGTCTCAGTCAGTAGTTTGCTTCTCACCACCACAACCACCATTTTCAGTCAGTAGTTTGCTTCTCACCACAACCAGCACCATCTTCAGTCAGTAGTTTGTTTTTCACCACCACCAGCACCATCTTCAGTCAGTAATTTGCTTCTCACCACCACCAGCTCCATCTTTAGTCAGTTGTTTGTTTCTCACCACCACCAGCACCATCTTCAGTCGGTTGTTTGTTTCTTACCACCACCACCACCATCTTCTGTCAGTAGTTTGCTTATCACCACCACCAGCACCATCTTCAGTCAGTAGTTTGCTTCTCACCACCACCAGCACCATCTTCAGTCAGTAGTTTGCTTCTCACCACCACCAGCACCATCTTCAGTCGGTTGTTTGTTTCTCACCACCACCACCACCATCTTCTGTCAGTAGTTTATTTCTCACCACCACCAGCACCATCTTCAGTCAGCAGTTTGTTTCTCACAACCACCAGTACCATCTTCTGTCAGTAGTTTGTTTTCACCACCACCAGTAGTATCTTCTGTCAGTAGTTTGTTTTTCACCACCACCAGCACCATATTCTGTCAGTAGTTTGCTTCTCACCACCATCAGCACCATTTTTAGTCGGTAGTTTGCTTCTCACCACCACCAGCACCATCTTCAGTCGGTTGTGTGTTTCTCACCACCACCAGCACCATCTTCTGTCAGTAGTTTGCTTCTCACCACCACCAGCACCATCTTCAGTCAAAAGTTTGTTTCTCACCACCACCAGCACCATCTTCAGTCAGTAGTTTGCTACTCACCCCCACCAGCACCAACTTCAGTCAGTAGCTTGTTTCTCACCACCACTAGCACCATCTACAGTCTCAGTCAGTAGTTTGCTTCTCACCACCACCAGCACCATCTTCAGTCAGTAGTTTGTTTCTCACCACCGCCAGCATCATTTTCAGTTAGTAGTTTGTTTCTCACCACCACCAGCACCATCTTCTATCAGTTGTTTGTTTCTCACCACCACCAGTACTATCTGCTGTCAGTAGTTTGCTTTTCACCACCACCAGCACCATTTTGAGTCAGTAGTTTGCTTCTCAGTGCCACCAGCACCATCTTCAGTCAGTAATTTGCTTCCCATCATCACCAGCACCATCTTCAGTCAGTAGTTCGCTTCTTACCACCACCAGCACCGTCTGTCAGTAGTTTGCTTCTCACCCCCACCAGCACGATCTTCAGTAAGAGGTTTGATTCTCACCACCACCAGCACCATCTTCAGTCAGTAGTTTGCTTCTCACCACTACCAGCACCATCTTCAGTCAGTAGTTTGCTTCTCACCACCACCAGCACGATCTTCAGTAAGTGGTTCGCTTCTAACCACCACCAACACCAACTTCAGTCAGCAGTTTGCTTCTCACCATCACCAGCACCATCTTCAGTCTCAGTCAGTAGTTTGCTTCTCACCACCACCAGCACCATCTTCTGTCAGTAGTTTGCTTCTCACCACCACCAGCGCCATCTTCAGTCAGTAGTTTGCTTCCCCCCCCCCCCACCAGCACCAACTTCAGCCAGTAGTTTGCTTCTCACCACCACCAGCACCATCTTCAGTCTCAGTCAGTAGTTTGCTTCTCACCAACACCATCTTCAGTCAGTAGTTTGTTTCTCACCTCCACCAGCACCATCTTCAGTCAGTAGTATATTTCTCACCCCCACCAGCACCATCTTCTGTCAATAGTTTGCTTCTCACCACAACCAGCACCATCTTCAGTCAGTAGTTTGCTTCTCACCACCACCAGCACGATCTTCAGTAAGTGGTTTGCTTCTCACCACCACCAACACCAGCTTCAGTCAGCAGTTTGCTTCTCATCACCACAAGCACCATCTTCAGTCTCAGTCAGTAGTTTGCTTCTCAC
>SDVV010040497.1:0-10528 GCA_016164225.1 Gammarus roeselii | reverse complement strand
GTGGAGAAAACTGAACTAGTGGAAACTGAAGTGAAGGCGCGAGTGAAGAAGGGATGTAAAGTGTTGGGTGCACTGAAGAGTGTAATGAGCTGTAGGACTTTGGGGATGGAAGCAAAGAGAGGGCTGTATGAGGGTGTTGTTGTTTCAACTGTACTCTACGGAGCTGAGGCTTGATGGGTGAGAGCAGAGGAGAGAAGAAGGTTGAATGTTTTCGAGATGAAGTGTTTGAGGAGCATGGCTGGAGTAACGCTGAGAGACCGGATCACGAACGACGGGGTTCAAATCAGAACAGGGATGGTGAAAAAGTTGGAGAACAGAGTGGATTCGCGTGTACTGAGATGGTTCGGGCACATGGAGAGGATGGATGAAGGGAGATTGGTGAAAAGGGTGATGAATGCGGAGGCAAGTGGTCGCAGGCCAAGAGGTAGACCGAAGTTTGGGTGGATGGATGGTCTGAAGCAGGCGTTGGGAAGAAAAAACATGAATGTGGAGGTTGCGAGAGAGCGTGCAATGAACGGGAGTGAGTGGAGAATGGTTGTCAATGGTTTAATTTGCCGCTGCTCTTATGTGCCTTTCCGCCCTTGGCATCCCGCTGTCGGGATGGTCGTGGGTGGGGGGGGGCCAGCCATTATGAGGCGGCGGGGGTAAACCAGTGAAAACTGTCGGGCCCTGCTGCTGACGACGGTTCCTCGGTGCATTCGGGACCCAGAGTGTAAGATGAGGGGCTACCGGCCGGATCCTTTAGCACAAAAGGGCTAAGTTGTGTGAGTGTGAGCGTATGAGGGTGTGAGGTGCGCCTTGCCGTCGGCCACCCCCTTTTCTGGGGGATGCGGCCTAGTGTCTGTATCTGTATAAATAAAGGTCTATTTGTCAGCCTGAGGTGGCATCAATTCAGTATGTTTCGCTGAAGGATGCGTTGCGATCTGTGTTGGCTAAGAGAGACTTTCGTGGAATGATCGACTTGTACATGTCAGATTTAACTTTTCAATGATGGCTTGTCCTACCAATACCCTTGGTTCTGTATTTTGATGACTTTAAGAGTGGAAATGCTCCTGGGTCCCACATGACCGTTAACAAAATAGGGGCCAGTTTTTTTCATTTCGTGGTCTGGGGCCTCATATGTACAGTCAATTGAGAAATATTTATTTATCATGTTTGCTTCACTCACGTACTCGCGAACGACTAGGAAATGACCGAGTGCTGGCTCCACTGTTAGCTGACCTGATTTATTTGGAAAACGAAGAAATATTGATAGAGGGGCGGCAGTACAGACTTTTTGGCAGGATTACTGGGAGACAACTTGGGTATACACATATTCTCTCCTAGACTTTGTAGAAAGTCTCTCTGCTCATTATTTTTGTCGCTGCTGTAAATCATCAAAAGAAGTATCACCAGTTAGAAGAAGATCCGGATCAGTTACGAAATCCTTGCAATTGTGAGGATGACCTCTTGAAATGTGACTTCATGTCTACTGGATTAAAGACCTCATGTGTGTTCAATAAGCTGATTTTTTTCATTGTACTACTAACTATATAGTTGATGTAATGCATGATATATGTGAAGGGGTAGCAAACATAGACCTTTGTCCGATCATTACATGCTAAATCAAAATGAAAGTATTCCCACTTGACTATCTGAATGAAATAATTCAGAGTTTTATTCTCAATGCAACGTTCAAAAGCAACAAGCCTCCACTTATTATTAACAGAGACTGGATTCTGGGGATCTTGGATTTATTGCTGGTGAGATGCACTGCTTTTCAATAAACTTTTCTCTTATAATCGGAGATTTGATACCAAATAATTGTGAAATTTGGACTTTTTGCCTGTGCTTACTTCCCTTTATCAACATATGTAGTGGCACATCCACAAGCGAGGCGACATGTAATGCCCTTGACGTCTTAGTTAAGGAGCATCCTGATATGTACATTCGACTATTCAAACAAAACCTGCGGCCCGTGTTCCGCTTCACTTTACATTATGGTCGAATTCTTACAGAAAGTGGTCCCCTTGCGCATAGTTGGTCATTTCGCTTTGAGGGAAAACATTTATTATTTAAGTTATATTGTGGTGTATGCAGATCTCGAGTTGTTATCCTAAAAAGTCTGTTAATGAGGCATCAGTTACTAATGGCTAGTCTGATGTATCCGAACAACCCTTTGGAAGAGCTGCAAGCTGGTTCGGGAAATGAAGAAAATTGATTATTCAAGTGTCGCAGGGTGAAACAATCAGGAATCACTCATGCTATCAATAGTGTGATTGCGGTAGATTGTAACAATAGATGTCCTGTATTCGGTCAAGTTGACCAGATATCAATCGAAAATGAAGATTGTATCATGAAAGTTATATGTTACACCACACAAATATATTCTGTACATTATACTGCCTATGAAGTTAGTGCTGATGGCATAAAGATGTTAATTTCTTTACTACTCTCCCAAAACTACTTTCAAGTAGTAATAGTAGTAGTTGCTTCCGCGAAGTTCAATAGTCCCGGTAGGGCTATTGAAAAGTGGCAGTGTTGGTTACAGCGTATATTAAGAGTAGGTTCAACATGGATTCAGAGTAGGTTCAACGTAGACACACTAGGTTTAACGCAGGTACATAGTAGGTTTAGCGCAGATACAGAGTAGGTAAATTTAACATAGATACAGAGGTAATTCAACATATATGCAGAGTAGGTTTACCGCAGAAACAGAGTAGGTCTAACGCAGATGCAGAGTAGGCCGATACAAAGTAAATTTAATATAGATACAAAATTAATTTAACATATATACAGAGTAGGTTTACCGCAGATACAGAGTAGATTTAACGCAGATACAGAGTAGGCCTAACGGATACAGAGTAGGTCTAACGTAGATACAAAGTAAATTCCACTTAGCTACAATTTAACATATATACAGAGCAGGTTCAAAGCACATACAGAGTAGGTTTAACGTAGAGGAGAAGTAGCAACCTCCTCCGTTCTTCACCGGAGCTCCTACGTGCAGTCACTGAGTGCTCCCCGGTAGGGCACGACGATCCGTTGATTCTGCGCAGCTTCGTGCTCGGAGGTAAGTCAAAATTCATAGGTAATACGCAGGGAGGACAGCGAGTTCAGGATCTGAGATGATTCAAACTTCGTTGTTTTTATACGGCGTCACATAAGCCTGTGTGCTTTCCGAAAGCGATCAGTTTTTTTCGGTGTTCCGTTACTGTGAGCAGGCATTGCAGGTTGCACGGGGTGCTCAAGAAGGCTCGTCGGGCTGCTGCGAGTGAGTCACAATACATAAGTAAGTGTTTCACGCTGATTGCCACTTGGTGGCAACAGGGACATGATGTAGCGTCCGGTCCCATGTCTACGTCCATTAGGTGGTTGTGGGTTATCCACGTGTGTTCTGTGCATAGATGGTTAATGAACAATTGGTCTCGCCTATTCGAAAACCTGGTGTCCCACTCTCCCACGTATGGTTTAACTGCAAGCATTTTTGGTCCACTCTGTTGCCAGGAGTTGTTCCATCGTGATGTTGGCTGGGAACCAGTCTCGGTAATGTATGGAGATGAATTGTTCCTGCTGGGTAAACACCCGTTTAGCGAGGAAATCTGCGCGCTCGTTTCCTCTTATTCCCACGTGTCCAGGGATCCAGCAGAACTCGACCGCCAGTCCCGCCTCGGACATCGTTAATCGGTTGTGTTGCATTTTTCTAGGGGCAGGGTGGTCAAAGTACAGAGTTTTCAGCTGGGTGAGAGCACTCAAACTGCCTGAAAATATAACATTTTTGGGGAGACGGTCACTTTTGGTGATAGAGATGGCCAATTCAAGTGCCTGTAGCTCTGCCGAGAATATAGAGGCCTCGTGGGATAATGTGGCCGAAAGCGAGGTCCCTTCGCCTAAGCGGCAGCTCCCACTCCGTCCGATGTTTTGGAGCCTTCAGTGTATACTGTATATGGTGGTGCTCAGAGTACTGTTAATCAAGTAGTCGTGAGAATTCTCGGCGGTACGTGTTGGTTGGGGTTGTTGCTTTGGGGTACGTCTGAAAATCTATGTTAACCAGTGGTGGGCTGATCATCCACGTTGGTGGGTGAATTTGAAGAATTCGATAGGAGAATGAAGGTTTCATTGCTTAGCGACTGATGTTTAGCGAGGTCAGTAAGTTGTCCACGCTTAGAGAAAAAGGGTGGGCATATGTTCATCTTGGCCGCAAAAAGGCGTTTATCAAGAATGTTGGTGACGTCTCTGAGTGCTGGGCTATTGATGTAGCTCCTTGTCATGCAATAGTACTGTAGTGAGAGTTTGTATCTCCGGAACGGAAGATGAAGCTCGTTAGGAAGCACGTTCAGGAATTCGATGGGTGTGGAACGGAACGCACCGGTTGTGAAACGCAGGGCGCTATTTACTATGATGGAGAGAGGTTCAATGGTGGTTTTGGCTGCTAAACCGTAAACAGTTGCTCCATAGTCAATGCGCGAGCGTATTATTGTTCTGGATAACGTCATCCCGGTGTCCATTTCGGCTCCAAATTTTAAGGATGTTACAGAGAGGATAAGTCCGGCTGCTTTTTTGCAGCGAGTCTCCAGGGCTTCAATATGAGGTCGCCATGTGAGTTTAGGGTACCACACAAGACCGATGAATTTTATTGATTCCTCGTATACTGTCAGAGTGTTGTTCAGCGTTAGTACTGGTTTTAGGTGTTAGCCGGACACAGGAGTAAAGTACATGTTTTTCGTTTTGGGGTGCGAGAATCGGAATCCGTTTAAGGAGGCCCAGTTCAGAACTAGGTGTAGACATTCCTGGAGTTCCTGATGAATTGTTAAGAGGCTAGGGTGCCTGTAGCTTATTTGTAAGCCGTCCACGTATAGTGATGAAAGCAATCTTCCGTGGAGCGGGAGAAAGTCTGCTATCTGGTCGATTTTGAGTATAAAAAGAGTGACACTGAGGAAGCTTCCTTGGGGAATGCTTATTTCTTGTGGATAGGATGGTGAGAGTGTGTCGCCGACCTTAACCCTGCAGGTGCGATTTTGCAAGAATTGGGGGATATAACGTGGTAGGTGGCCTCTCAGATCTTTGCGGTGGAGATCCTTCATGATGCCATTTTTCCAGGTACGATCGTATGCTTTTCCACATCGAAAACAATGGAAACCACGTGTTCCCCTCGGACAAATGCCTGTCTAATGTCAGATTCCAGTCTTACAAGGTGGTCCGTCGTAGAGTGGCGCTTGCGGCCGCTACACTGGATGCTGTTCAGGCCTGCATGCATATCAAGGTAGTCGACAAGGCGCGTATTTATCATTCTTTCCATGGTCTTGCTGAGGACGCTGGTAAGAGCGATGGGGCGATAGTTATGTGAGTCACTGAGGAATTTACCGGGTTTGGGTATTGAGATCATTATAGATTCCCGCCATTGATCGGGAAAAAAATGAGTTTGAATACAGAGTGTTGAACACTTTTAATAAGTGCTCACGGGTGCCATCTGGGAGATTCTTGATCATGATGATTTGTACCCGGTCTGGCCCAGGTTAAGTTTCACGTGTATGGTCTTGAGCGCTCTATAGTTCATGGAGGGAGAAAGGTTTGTTGTGGGCCTCTTCGTTCCTAGAAGTAAAGTCAAGATAGTCGCTTTCTCGCAAGTCCTTCTCCCGTTGGAAAGCAGTCATGTAGTTTGTTGATTGAGAAATCTGACTAAACGTCTGAGCTAGTTTGTTTGCGCTTTCCGCGTGGGAAGAAAAAGTTCTGAATCCGTCAGAAAGGATGTTAATAGGCTGCTCGTGTTTTCCCTGAATACGTCGAATTTTTTCCCACACCTGGGAGAGGGGGGGGGGGTTCGATTAATAGTATTGACTAATCGAGCCCAACTTTCACGTTTCAGCTTCACTAGAAGTTTTCGGTATAGAGCAGAAGCCCTTTTCCACGCTACTCAGTTCCTGGGGGACGGTGTGCGGCGGTAGGCATGGTATAGCTTTTCACGCTTATCTCTTGCTTCTTGCTCTCGGCACCACCATGGTTCGGAAAAAAGGTTGAAGTGGCATATTGGGGAATGCTTGCCTCGGCTGCAGCTTGAAACTTTTCGTGTAGTTGTGTAACGATTTCGTGTTCTGAAAGGTTTACTGGGATGTTGTCGATGTCATTCCACGCGATGTGTGTGCTGAGTATTCCACCCAGCTGGCTTTCCGGTAGTTACATCGAAGTTCTTGTGGGGCAGGGTTTCTTGGTTGGCTGGTAAGAAGCGATAAGACTACTGGGTTATAGTCGTTGTCGTGTGTTGAAGGCAAAACTCCCCAAACGAGTTGGGGTACCAGAGTGGGGGAGCAAATGGATATATCGATGGCAGTTTCACATTCGATGGGGATTCAGGTGGGTTGTCCGTCGTTGAGAAGTACCAGGTTGTGAGTTTTTATGGTGTTAGCCATTATCAGTCCCCTGGGGTCTGATCTCACGCGTCCCCATGTTTCATGGTAGCTGTTGAAGTCTCCAAGGAGGAGTATTGGTGAGGGCAGTTTGTTAAGTAATTCAGTCATTAGTGCTTCTGAGAGGTCGTGGCTTCGTGATGAGTAGATGGATACCACTGTTATTGGCCTTGAGACGCATATCCTTGTGGCGATAGCTTGGAGTTCTGTTCTCAGGGGAAAGGGGAGGTGAGGTACACTTTGGTGGATCATGAGTGCCACTCCGCCGTGAGCAGTCACATTGGTGTGGCTTTCGCGGCGGTGTATGATATATTAAAGGATTTTGAAGGTGGCGGTCCCTCGGAGTTTGACCTCTTGGAGGCCTATCACCAAAGACTTATGGGTGGCAATTAAGGATAATAATTCGTCTTTCTTGTTTCCGAGTCCCTGGCAGTTCCACTGGAGTATTTTGGTGTTAATTTTGAAGGCTGTTTCCACTCTGACCTTGATGATCTAGGGTGATAGCGTGATTTGTTGGAGCTTTTGTGGTGCGCGCGTTCTTGAGTTTGCCCAGGGGTTCCGGGGCGGTAGTGTTCACGGGAGTGTCTGCCTTCGGTGAAAGGTGGTCTTGCAATGTTGGGGTGCATGTGCCTGGCAGTATGCGATGAAGTATCCGTATTCAAGGCATTTTTTGCACATTGGTGGCTATGTTGCAACTGGGTCGGTTTTGGTTCTTCCTTGTTCACCCGGGATTATTATGAATTCCGGTGCGTCATGTTCTGGGAAGGTAATTTGGTATGCTGTCGAACTTGCGTTACGTGATTTCATCCATGCTGCTTGACGGACTTCGGTAATTCCGGCATCTTCAGCAAGACCTTTAGCGAAAACACTGAGGTCTGTTGTAGGCGTGTTACGGAAAGTGTATATAATTCGTTTGGTATCGTTGATGGACGGATGTATTTTAACTGTAACTTTGAGTTTGTTTATATGGGTAATCTTTTGTATAGCGTTACTTTGCTCACGTTCTACGATGTAGGCCAGATAT
Organism: Gammarus roeselii; assembly: GCA_016164225.1. NCBI lineage: Eukaryota > Metazoa > Arthropoda > Malacostraca > Amphipoda > Gammaridae > Gammarus > Gammarus roeselii. The sequence continues at coordinate 3,121 of SDVV010040497.1, read as the reverse complement.
TTCTTTCCCTGTCGTTGAATTTCTTTTGGTTTTCCTCCTAGTTGTTCGGTGAGTGACTTCATGATTATAAAGGGATTAGTTGTGAAAGCAACTTTGCTTGCACCGCTTTCGTTGAACGTTATGAGGAAGTGGGTGGGGAATAGTGCCGGTCTCCTCTCCCGGGTAGGAGGGTAATTTTGGGAAAAGAGCATCGAGACTCCAGCCTCTCGTCGCCCGACCCTGTGATCTATCTAGTATTGGAGGACCGCTCTCTTAGTCTCCTCCTCTGGGCAATCTCTGTGTCCAGTGGGGTGTCTCGTCAACTTTGCGATAAAAACAGTGCTGTTCTTTGGACTGGCACAACTGGGGATCTTCCCGTTTGTCGTGGTCGTCCAGGGAGCAGTATGAGCATCTTTGTTTACCATTACAGTTTCCTCTCATGTAGCCGTATTTCTGGCATTTATAAAATCGCATCTGACGTCTCTCAAATAGTGTAACCTTGGTTTTGGTGGCGCAGAAGGTAATGTCTAGATATTTTGGTGGAGCAGGGCAATAGAATTTTAGTATTAGGGCTGTGGGAGTCTCTCCTTGGTGTGATTCTCGCTGCGACCTTTGCTTCGACAACACAGTCTTCGTATTGGACGAGTCCAGTGATGTACTCCTCGATTTCCTCCTACGGGATATCTTCAACGTAGATCAAACCTGAACTTGTAGAGAAATTCGGGTGTGTTACTATTTTGCATGGCTTTTCACAGAGTCTGGTTTTGGAGAAAATCGTGTCACTTTGAAGTTTTGTGTCTACTCTGATGGCAAAGCCTTCGTCACCGCTGGTGGCGACGCTCAGGACTGGGCGGCCAGTGAAAGAGACCAGCTATTTTCGTAGAGTGTATGGACAAATATCCGGTCTGTCGTTGGCGTCAAACGTGATCTTCAGGTGTTCTTGCAGCTCTTGGAGCTCGGTTGTGGTTTCTGTGGGATGAAGAGTTGTCGAAGTTGTCGTCGGACGTGGAGGTAGAGGTACTTGTGAAAGGTGCGGGTTCTTTAGTTAGTTGGTTCTTTACTAGTTCGTGGATATGGAGGAAAATGCTCTTGACATGACTCTCGAAACTCGTTAGACGAACGTCAATTGTGCTAGATTCTGCGGCGAAAACTTCTGCTTCCTGCTCAGAGAGGCCGGTCGCTTGGCTTAGCAGATTCAATATTTCGTGGACGTTCCTGGTCAACTCGTCGATGCGGCGGTCCCTCCTGTCATCTTCCGCCTAGGTAGCGCTGGTCATCTTGGAGAGGCTGACGTTCTTGGCCATTGGAATCTTGGTCTTCAGCACCCTGGAGGGGATGCTGGTTCCTCCTAAATGTAGTTTCTTTCTACTCCCCATCGGCCCCCTGGTTCGCACCAGGGGCCATGAGGCTCACTTATGGCCTATTAGCTGGCTATGGTGACTCCACAGTTAACGTTACTCGACCACCAATATAGAGGCAAGACAAACGTGCGGTGTAAGGTCCCAGCACAAACTAGGGACCAGCCTGTGGTAGCAGTTACTAATCGGTACGGGAAGGAATTCAATTTCCGTGTAATAATCAGAATTTGACGAACTCGAATTCCAACTACTTTCAAGTGTTGTGAGGAATGGTAAAATATATGTTGCTCTTAACCAATATGGTAGACTTTGATTTTCTTCATTATATCTTCTCTTCATAGTATCATATGGAGGTAATAATGGAAATTACTGTCAAAGGTATAATGTGGAAATGAAGTGACAATACTAGATTCAACTAAATACTACCCCCCTCGTTGATTACTCTAACCCAATAAGTGACCCGTTGATTGCAGGTGCTGGTACAGAGTGATTAGGTCCTCTCTTGTCAGTCTCACCCCTCCTCCCTTGTCACTCTCACCCATTCGCCCTTGTCACTCTCACCCCTTCTCCCTTGTCACTCTCACCCATCCGTCCTTGTCACTCTCACCCCTCCTCCCTTGTATCTCTCACCCATCCGCCCTTGTCACTCTCACCCATCCGCCCTTGTCACTCTCACCCATCCTCTCTTGTCACTCTCACCCCTCCTCCCTTGTCACTCTCACCCCTCCTCCCTTGTCACTCTCACCCCTCCTCCCTTGTCACTCCCACCCTTCCTTCCCCTCATTCCCCTTGTATGTGACAACGAAGTTTGTCTTCTGAACTTTCAGCAGCGAACTTAAGCCAAATGTGCCATGACAAAAGAGTATTTCTAGACGGGAAGTGACGCTTGTTCTAAAGGTTGTACCTGTGTTGAGGAATATATTCTGTAGATTAAGACAGAACCTCGAATAATTTATTGTTTCAGCGGATTGTGTTTAACTACGAATTGTTTGTTCTCAATAGTGTAGAACGATTGTGTTATTCACGGGGATTAAATGTTTATACATTTTATTTTTCCACATCGAGCGTGTACTGCTTCCTCTGTTCTGTAAACCCATCGCTGATCATGTTCAATAAATTCTAGTCACTCTCGCATTCCCTCCCCCCGTCACTATTGCACCTCCTCCTGCCGTCACTCCTGCGCATCCTCCTCCCTAGTCACTCTTGCACTTCATCCTGGCATGCCACTCTTGCGCCTCCTCCCTTGTCACTCCTGCGCCTCCTCCTGCCGTCACTCTTGCGCCTCCTCCTGCCATGTCACTCTTGCGCATCCTCCTCCCTAGTCACTCTTGCACTTCATCCTGGCATGCCACTCTTGCGCCTCCTCCCTTGTCACTCCTGCGCCTCCTCTTGCCATGTCACTCCTGCGCCTCCTCCTGCCATGTCACTCTTGCGCATCCTCCTCCCTAGTCACTCTTGCACTTCATCCTGGCATGCCACTCTTGCGCCTCCTCCCTTGTCACTCATGCGCCTCCTCTTGCCATGTCACTCTTGCTACTCCTGCGATGTCACTCTTGCGCCTCCTTCCTTGTCACTCATGCGCCTCCTCTTGCCATGTCACTATTGCGACTCCTGCGATGTCACTCCTGAGACTCCTCCTGTCATGTCACTCTTGCGCCTCCTCTAGTCATGTCACTCGTGCGCCTTCCCCTTACCATGTCAGTCTTCCGTCTCCCTCCGTGTCACTCTTGTGCCTCCCTCCGTGTCATTCATGCGCCTCCCCCTGTGTCACTCTTGCGCCTCTC
>SDVV010040496.1:0-10528 GCA_016164225.1 Gammarus roeselii | reverse complement strand
GATCGCTCATGCCTGAAGTGTGCTGCGGTGCCGGACTGAAGTTGATCGCTCATGCTTCAAGTGTGCTGCGGTGCCGGACTGAAGTTGATCGCTCATGCCTGAAGTGTGCTACGCTGCCGGACTGAAGTTGATCGCTCATGCCTGAAGTGTGCTACGCTGCCGGACTGAAGTTGATCGCTCATGCCTGAAGTGTGCTACGCTGCCGGACTGAAGTTGAACGCTCATGCCTGAAGTGTGCTGCGGTGCATTTGGTTATTCAAATTACATATGCAATTACTTTTCGAAGACAACGTTAGCGTTGGCAATGCAATCGCACCCCGCGGAGAAGATACCTGTGGTTGTGACGAGCAATACTTTGTTTCAGTTTCTAGGTGAGATTCAATAAATGTTCTATACTGTTCATTGACACCCACTCGAAAGTGTTAAATACAATGCAAATACCGATAACAGGTTCAGCCTCCCCGGTTCAATCGAATGCCTGTTATCATTGAAGACTTGGTGCCGTACCGGTACCAGATTCTATCCGATTGCGGGTACTCGGTTCAATCAATTGTTCTAGCTGATCGTGTATTCCTGTTCCCATCGGAGACCGGCATCGGGGTTGTACCCGATAACGGGTACCTGCAACCAGCCGGTGCCGTACCGTGAGCGCGCGTGACGCGAGTCACGGTGACGCAACACTATTGTCCGCCACTGCTGCTAACGAGTGAGGCGTGGCTGTGCGGCTCTTCGCAAGGGGTACCTCAAACTTTGCTCTAGTTGAGCATAGCTCGTGCTGTTGTTCCTACACATTTGCAGAGTAATTGGCATTTGAATAATAGCACGCCGCTTCCATCCCTGCCCCATTGCTGGCCCCACTACCCGTAGGGCCAGCAGTCTGACGCCTCTGAGGTCATTGACCTAGCCGGAACTGAGGTGTGGATGGCTGGTTCTAGCTGCCAGCCGCGCCATTGTAATCGGTGCACTCACGTGGAGAGTGCTGGAGTCGTGTGGGAAAGAGAGGGGGGGGGGGGTACTACTCGTGCACCACGCGTGCTCTTCAAGACGTGTTCAGTTGCATTGTGGTAGTGGACGTGGTACATGCTTCGTCACCAATGGCTGAGTGCATAGGTGTTTGTATGGATAATAGCGTCTACGCGGCTATAAGTAGCTTACACTTACTAACGATGTCTACTTTTATCATTCAGACGCACTACTAAAGAGCTTCCCATGGCATACGCCGATTGTTCATGCTAATTTAACAATTGATCGAACTTTTAAATTTTTTCTTCATAACTTTGCGTAGGCCTGGAATGAAAAGTTCATGATTCCATGTGATGCGCCTGAACCAAAAATATCATAAAAATAACAGCTGATAAGATTTTTTATTAAATGTTTGTGATAAGGGTGCGTTGACCGAGCCTGATATGGATTATTAGCGAGCACACACTATGTCAAGCAGTGATCCAATACCTCGCCACCCTTCTACCAAACAGTGGCAATGACAGCGTCATTTATACACGTTTCTCCTCTCCTAACTCCTTCCTTCCTTCTCCTTGCAGCTGCTGACCCGCGAGAACGACAAGCTGGTGAAGAAGTGCGAGTTGTTGACGAAGGAGGTGACAGTGCTGCACTCAGTGTTCAGCCAGTATCTGCCCGAGCACGTGCACCGCGAGGTGCGCAAACAACTCGACAGCTTCCAGCAACAGCACCAGCACCTTCTGTCCATGTGAACACAGGCCCCCCCGCCCCCACAACCGGGCCGGGGGGGCGTGGTGTCCCCTTCACTCACGCCTTCATCCTCCTCCTGTTCTCCTTGCTCCATCTCCTCTTCTTCGTGTGGTGCTGGAGACAGCCTCATGTCTCCGACTTCTTCTCACCACGAGTACACCTCCAACACCACCAGCGGTTATCTTGTCTCACCACCACCAAATATTCACCGCCAACACCACCACGAGGACACTGTGGCTTCATTTGGCGTTGATCCTCATCGTTCTGCTTATCATCACCTGCAACTTCATCATCAGCAACAACATCAGCAGCAGCAGCAACACCAAGAGTTCCTCAACTATTCCCGAGGACAGCCTTGAGTCGTATTGAGGTCCTCATTGGCAGCTCTAGTTCTTAAGGAGCCCTTCCTAGATTACTCTGTCCATCTTCCGTCGCTGTTCATCATCTGCGTTTCGTAGTTAGTTTATTTAGACGTCGTTTGTTCAGTTATTCGCTCTTCTTGCCTGTCCTCAGCAAAGGAACCTAATTTATATAAAGATCTATTTATCCGCGGGTGTCGCCCATCTTGTACATATATGTAGTGTTTGACAACACGTCTGTTGTGGCGCCAGCGAGAGAGAACGCTACTAAATAGGTCTGTATTAGTACGAGTATAGCTTTTATTTCCGTAGGATGACTGGATTCATCTTCAAACGTTTTTATAAATGCTATAATATCTCTGGTACGTATAGATGTGTACCGTGTAGCTGGACACTACACGCCTGACTGTGTTAGGAAGTGCCTCTAGTATTGTTGACCAGTATTAGGGCCACCCTCAAGGAAGCCTACACGAGGCAGACGGGCTCCCTCCATCGAGGGTCCTAGCCTGCGGTTGCGGCGTCGGGTACGCCGGTCCCAGCGAAAGTCCCCCAATCCACCCTGTTTCATATCCTCGCCGGGGGGGAAGGCGTCGCGTGCGTCGTCCTTGCGTTGTTGACCTGAACGCAGCCGGTGTGCTGCTCGGACTTAAGGCCCACCGACACTTTCAAGACACCAGAACCATAACATATACTGCATTTTTTCCACGCAAAAGTGAACAGTCCTCATAATTTCTCTCCTATAAAACATCGAGTCCAACTTTGGTGTTTCCACGACTAATCCTTCTCCACGTGAGGTCCCTTTTACGCGCGTCTTGTAAGTGCGATGCAGTGTGGCTGAGGGGCAAATTAAACCCCCCACTGCAAGGTACAATGCTCTGGTGTCCAGAGAAACAGAATTGTGCTGCATGAGTGGCAATGTATTAGCTGTCATCCAACACACAAAGTTAATACCGATATCAGCAATACCTCTCTCCACCACACCCCTGAGCCGGTCATTTACCCCCCCCCCCTTCCTGTCCTAATATGCACGTGTCGGTGGGTATCGGGAATTTTCGGGCAGTTCTCTGGCCGCGGTTTCCACCGCCGCAGATGGAAACCGGTGCTAAAATCCACAACAACAACAACCAGTGTTAGGCGAACACTGCCTGCCTTGCCCTGTTAAGTACCTTAGCGCCCTTTGTCCCAGAGGATGTCTTCCCTCACTCCGCCCGGTAATATAGCTCTTCCTGATTTCAGATGAAGAGTGATAACAACCCTTTCCGTCTGTTTCTAAGTATCATGGATGCTGTTGTTTCTGTACAAATTTATTGTGTCCTACCTAATGTTATGATGGCCTAAGGAGATTCCTTTTTATTATTAAATAGCTATTATCTGTTATAAAATCAAAGTAATTTTTGTATTTGATGTTAACTATGAGTTAGAGATAAAGCGCGTTCCGAGAGATTTCTGCTGTTTCATTGATCCCTCCCTCACCCCTCCTCCAAATAATGACCTGACCCCCAAGCGGCAGCTGAAGAGTCACCTCAGAGACAATAACCTACACCAACACTCGCAGACTCTTAAAAAAATTGAGTTCATCAGTCGATTCTGATCCTTTTGCCAGGTTTATTAAGCTAAAGCATGAAATCCATATCAATCATCAATTACCATGATACAAAATTGAATTTAATGGAACTTTCATTGACATTATATTTCAACTAGCGATCAGTTACTTGATGAACAACCCTAAAGGTGCCACTTACAGATGAAGCTACAAATCAGATTAAGCCAAGCTCGTCTGTTTTGGTGTAAAAATGTTGTCTATGATGACCTGCCCCCTAGCAGCAGTTTATAAGTCAAATCTCCGTCTAGGTCTATGGTGGCCTACTCCATAGCAGCAGTTGAAGACAGTCATACTTCCGTCTATGTCTATGGTGGCCTGCCCCATAGCAGCAGTTGAAGACAGTCATACCTCCGTCTAGGTTTATGGTGGCCTGCCTCCTAGCAGCAGTTGAAGACAGTCATACCTCCGTCTAGGTCTATGGTGGCCTGCCTCCTAGCAGCAGTTGAAGACAGTCATACCTCCGTCTAGGTCTATGGTGGCCTGCCCCTAGCAGCAGTTGAAGACAGTCATACCTCCGTCTAGGTCGCATTTTGAAGTAGGCCGAATATTTATTTGACCTGCCCCCCACGAGCAGCATGTTGCCCCCACGAGCAGCATGCCACACTGTTAGGATGGATGAAAGAGCAGACCAGCCCTGAGTCGGGCAACAGTTCCGCGAGCAAGCTTTGGGCGGCGCAACAAATGGTACCTCATTTCTTTTGCTTGCAGTATATACACGTCTTCAATGTACAAGTCAGTATGCAAGTTCCATCTTCAACTACCAAATACTTCTGGAAGACAGTGTAGAAGTTTCTGAGTTAAGAAGTTGATAATAGCTCATCAAAACGTGTCGAAGTGAATAACACGAAAAGCAGCAGGACTCGTACAAGTGAAGATAAAATTAACAATTCTACAAAAGGGCTCCTTCGCTGTAAACCTGTAATAATACGCACGATTGGTACATATTCTGCACAGTACTTATGGACCGATAGTCATGCTCTCAGTAAATGTTTAAGTTAGCACCAAAAATGTTTTAAATTGCACTTTAAAATGATACATGTGACAAATGATGCTACGTTGGTGGGTGTACAGTTGGTAGGAAGAACGCAAACATTGACGATATTGTAAGAAGAGGAGTTAGGAGGGGCTCAGCCCTCACCATGCTAGGAGGGGCCTGGCCACACTGGGAGGGGCCCGGCTCTCACCACACTCAAAACACACTCCTCTTGTCATGCTTTTAGCAGACATCGAACACAGTTCAAGTTATTCTTTGGAAGAACTTCTATGACAGCAAAGATATTGTATATGATTAGAGGTGCAGTGATATTTACCACACCTACGCGACTTAAATAAACAAGCCTAATGTATACACCGATGCTCAATAATGTTAGAGAGGAGCCTGCTAAATTGATCAATATAACATATCAGATTCATTTGGGTAACTCTTTTTCTCCCAAGCTTAAAAGGTGCGCATGTTGAACGTACCTTCTACGGCGAACGTATAACAGCAGTCATGCTGTCTAGTACTTCTTGAATTTTGTAAATATCATTAAAGTCGTGGCACGCGGCAACCACACGATGTATAAATGATACGGTTGCTGCTCACACTTTGGGATTTGTAAATAAAGGTCGGTGCTGCATTCAAGTTTGTATTTTAAAAAAATCCCCATCGTAAAAAGTCTTACTCAGAGGAGAAAAACCTCATTTAAAAATACAAGTTTCATAAAAAACAACGGCGCTGGACGTCAAAAGTTGTTGGCCCACTGGCTTGTTAGCGTTTCTTGAAATGTCACCTTTAGTGTGACGCCTTCCAATGACGTTATTACAGTCAGGTTACTGTAAGGACCCTTAGAATACATGGCCTGCACGATCATCTCAAGCGTTCTCATTATCCAGACGGTTTGACTTGTGCATAAACAGAACCATCATATTACATTGTCCTAAATGAACGAGAAGATTTTAACTAGTATTCTACGATACCTCACGACATTTAGTGGATTGTTGATGTTAGTGAAGCTATTTGAGACGAAACCTACCAAACTACCTCAAGGAATGATATTAAATAATTATTACAAGCCTACTCGCACATACCTTGTTTTACTCCTTCCTTTAGGTGAGACTCCTTCTTTCAGGTGGGACTGTAGCACGTAAGTCGAGCAAATTATCTTTAAAACGCTAAAGGATTGGATCTAAGAGTTGGGCTGGGCCGGGCTCGCTGGCAAAGCAGTACCTATGTGGCCGGAGTAGGGCGGGGGCACAAAAATGTTGCATTCGAAAGGTTGAATCCTTCAGACTGCGTGTAAATGATATTATATTTTACCAAATATACTCAATAAGATATATAGATAAGACAACAGCGTGCATAATTTACGTGAGATATTGCAGTCACCCACCAAACGAACATCAATCAAGTTTATCGGTCATGCAATGAAGCATGTAGAAATTTACGATCTTTGGTAGTTCGTGTATCCCGCTCCAAGCAACTGAAGATATAAAAGTTATGAGTCACACATATTAATTTGGGAAGCAACATGGGAATAATTCATTTGTGAAGTAATTCTTGCATGACATGTGAACTCTGGTTCATGCGTAGTACATTAGGTTAGAGTAAAGGCAACAAACTAGCACAAGTGCTCATGTCGAGTGTTTCATTGAAAGAAGTGAAAAAATAGTGGTTTTGGAAATTCACGCACACATACAGGAAAAGAAGGTTGTAAGGATAGAAAAAAGAGAAACCACATCTACCATCACCAACGTACTAGTTACTACCCAATGCATTTCAGCCCCGGAGAAAAAAAAAAGGTCGAGAGTCAGGTTAACTTTTTGGGAACAGGGCGAACAAGGTGGGAAGCGAAGGATTCAGGTCCCAGGCGGTCGCATCTCAGACGGTCGAGCAGAGACGGCCACGCTCATACGCTCAGCGGACTCACACTTTTCCTGGAGCGCATGCCTGTCGGCTTGCCCTCAGAGGTTGGGTCAGACGGACTCCAACTAGGTATTGAGTCTACTTCAAAGACAAGCATGTGCACATTTAGGAGAGCAACACACCCAGTTGCCCGGGTAGTGGTCCTCCCCCATGTGCTCAGAAGATTAGGTCTTCTGTTCGCGAGTGGATCCTTGAAGGCTGTCGCACTTCAAGGTGAGACGTCGGAGTGACCTCTCCTAAGGATAGACCTGCCCTTGGCTGATCTAGAGTCTAGGTCGGATTTTTTTTAAATGGCGTGAAATTTTGATAAGTGCAAGTGTAGTAGTGCCGTTTAGAACGATGGCTCGGGCAGATTTAGCTTCCAATAAGACAAGCAGGCCATGTGGATCCACTTATTGTTTACTGATCAAATGAATTAGCTCAATTGAAGCCATGCAACTGGATAAACACATTTGTTATGAGTTGTAGGCGATACTAAAGCACCATGCAATTTAGTGAACACGTTAGTGGAGAGTTTTAAGCAATATTGAAGCACCATGCAACTAGGCAAACAAATTAGTTCAGAGTTTTAAGCAATATTGAAGCACCATGCAACTAGGCAAACAAATTAGTTCAGAGTTTTAAGCAATATTAGAGCACCATGCAACTAGGCAAACAAATTAGTTCAGAGTTTTAAGCAATATTGAAGCACCATGCAACTAGGCAAACAAATTAGTTCAGAGTTTTAAGCAATATTGAAGCACCATGCAAGTAGGCAAACAAATTAGTTCAGAGTTTTAAGCAATATTAGAGCACCATGCAACTGGATGTTTGCATTAGTTCAGAGTTTTAGTCGCTGTGGAAGCACTATGCAGATGGGGAAACATGTTAGTTCAGAGTATAATTTAAGTTATTTAAATTCAACTAAGGAAATGCTTCCCGACAATTTTTTGAAGACTTTGGTCACTGTACTTAAGATGAGTAATTAAAATAAGGCTGTAGTTTTCTTGGGAATTTATTTCCGTCCAGGCGCCCCGTGGCAGGATATCTTACGTTCATGCGCCCCGTGGCAGGATATATTGACGTTCATGCGCCCTGTGGCAGGATATCTTTTGTTCAGGCGCCCGTGGCAGGATATTTTACGTTCATGAGTCACGTGGCAGGATATATTGACGTTCAGGCGCCCCGTGGCAGGATATATTGACGTTCAGCCGCCCCGTGGCAGGATATCTTTTGTTCAGGCACCCGTGGCAGGATATCTTACGTTCATGCGTCACGTGGCAGGATATATTGACGTTCAGGCGCTCCGTGGCAGGATATCTTTTGTACAGGCACCCGTGGCAGGATATCTTACGTTCATGCGTCACGTGGCAGGATATATTGACGTTCAGGCGCCCGGTGGCAGGATATCTTCTGTTCAGGCGCCCGTGGCAGGATATCTTACGTTCATGCGTCACGTGGCAGGATATATTGACGTTCAGGCGCCCCGTGGCAGGATATCTTTTGTTCAGGCGCCCGTGGCAGGATATCTTACGTTCATGCGGCTCGTGGCAGGATATATTGACGTTCAGGCGCCCCGTGGCAGGATATCTTTAGTTCAGGCGCCCGTGGCAGGATTTCTTACGTTCATGCGTCACGTGGCAGGATATCTGACGCTCAGGTATCCTGCCTGAACGGATGGATACCTGAACGTCATTCCTGTGGGAACGACGGAATAGCAATACAGTACCTCAAGGACGGGTTAGAAATTATTCTGTCATATCTCCAGCTGCTCATCAACACATCCATTGCAACAAAAACCTTCCCTCAAAATTGGAAACAAGCACTAATCAGAGCTATCCATAAAAAGGGGAGGTAAACGACCCTCCAAATCACAGTCCCGTAAGCTTCTTGCCAGTAACTTCAAAAATCTTGGAAAAGATCATTGCACGTCCACTCCTTTACTACCTAGAAGAGGCAAACCTGATCAAAGACTGTCAGTATGCATACAGACGGAAGACCTCTACTGAAGCCGCGCTACTGAAAATCTCCGAACTCGTATACAAAGCTATGGACGAAAACAGTCTATCATTACTCGCGCTGCTGGACCTCTCGAAAGCGTTTGACAGTGTAAATCCCGACATTTTGCCGCAAAAACTGCTACAACTGAACATCCAAACCCCCTGGTTTGAAAGCTATCTGAGGCATCGGTCCCAGTCGGTCGTGTTAGAGGGAAAAATCACCTTCACTCCAAGACCGGTAAATTTCGGCGGTCAACAAGGATCGATTCTCGGACCGTTTTTTTTCCTTCTGTTTATCAACGACATAAACTGTGGAAGCTCTCTCGACAACGCCAGAATGACATTATACGCAGACGATGTTCAATTGTTGTTCGTTAGACCGGCAAACGAGTTAGAAAAGCTGAAGACGGATGCAGAAACAGCGCTGACCCACATAATGGACTGGTATTCCTCAAATGGGCTCATAGTTAATACAAGTAAAACACAGTGCATTATCCTGTGATCCAAAGCAAATACACGGAGAGTTCCCGAGAATTTTGAAGTTGATTGTATGGACGCAAAAATTCCTCTTGACAACAAAATTTAAAGTCGCTACCGGTTACTCACAAGTTTACTCACTCGGTTTCACGATGTGATGAACGCCATAAGGCCCTGCCTGACCCATCATCATATGTATTTTAAATTTGCGCACCCACCATTAAATGTACTTTAAACATGTATATCCATCCTCATATGAATCTTAAATGTGTGTGTTTTTTATGTATAGATTTATGACGGTACAATGATACCATTCCTCTGTATATAAGCTCCCCAACTCACATAGGCCCATCCACACACCAAGATTCTTTGACACTTGTACTTGGCGAATGATATGAATAAAGACTGCCTACCCGCAGTGATGGACTCTGTATTGTCACCTAATCCGACCTGATGGTCCCGCCTCTCAATACATGAGTAGTTAGATGTTGTGCGTATGACGGATTTTGTCCGGTCTACGGGATTTTGCACATAACATTTCAGCGGGGGTAGGACGCGATGCATGCAACCTTGACTCACCGTGCGTACGGGGTAACCGCAGCGGGGAGGGGGACGGAAGGGGAACGGAAGGGCGAACGGCGGGATGGAAGCAGGCTTGCGCCCTTGATTGGCAAGGTTTATGTTTTGAACACTTTATTTTGTACTGTATTTTTATATTCATTGTATTTATATATATATGCTTTTTCTTCTTTAGATGGTTGTAGTGGAGTTTAATTGGTCACTAACTGTTGCTCGTTATATATTTTTTCTTCGGTTCTGGTAGGATTAGTCTTATTCCAAATTTCTTGTGGGGCGATCCGTAGGGATCCCCTAGGCAAAAAGTTGGATGCGATCCTATAAGATTATCTGAGTTTGCTCTCGACTGTTCCATGTCTTATAAATTTGTTTTTTGTGACACGCTTGCTACGTTGTGAGTGTATATATCGTTATATATTTATGTATGGATAATATTTCTATATGTTTTTTTCTGTGGTCATATATGTGTGTTTTCTTATCTAGTTGTGGTATAATTGACTCAATCGATGCTTGAATGGTGGCTTCGTAGCGGTGTGGGCTTGTGATTTTTTTTCATATGTTCTGTTCATTCATCACTATATATTCTTTTTTTATAGGATTAGTGCGGAAGGTATGTCTTATAACTCAATTTTCCAGCCTTAGTGTGCGAATAGACATGTTTGTACGAGCCTGGAGGTAAGATTACAGGCAAGATTCTATGTTTCCCATCTATTTATTTCATATTTAAATAATATCTATAGAAAAATAGTATGGATTATTAGTATGATTATTGGCGAGATTAGGTCTGTATTGTGGGTTGATGGAGCACCTACGGTCGAGAATCTATCTACCCCATATTGCATTACCCAGTTTTGAAACATTTATATCAGTGTTCCATTGACGCAATTTTTATTAGCGATTTTACCTGAATGATATCGAT
>SDVV010040495.1:0-10528 GCA_016164225.1 Gammarus roeselii | reverse complement strand
GAAGGCCCGCCTCTTAGATGACCCAAAAGGGTGAATCCTCTCCCTCGATTGGAGGATCTCCTTCAATTTCATGATCATGGCCCACCGACTTAGCCTTCGGGGGCAGCCGAGCCACGGAGGGTAGCACACTCACTTGGCAGCGGCCGCAGACCTCGCACCCCACACACTCCCTCGCTATAGGCACACACTCCACTCTACAACACGCTCGTCTTACGCGTGTTACATATCTTTGGCTGTTAATCACTTGTGTGACTTGTGTTTATACTCAGTATTCTATTGTTAGAATAACCTTTGCCTTGTTAACTACTACAAAAAGACAAATATAAAACCAATGTGTCTTCATTCAACCCTGATTTGCCCAATTATCCAAACTTGAAAACTCTGTAACATAACACAAGTGCTGGACACAAGTGCTGGACACAAGTGCTGGACACAAGTGCTGGACACAAGTGCTGGACACAAGTGCTGGACACAAGTGCTGGACACAAGTGCTAGACACAAGTGTTGGACACACGTGCTGTACACAAGTGCTGGACACAAGTGCTGGACACCAGTGCTGGACACAAGTGCTAGACGCCAGCGCTGGACACAAGTGCTGGACACAAGTGCTGGACACACGTGCTAAACACAAGTGCTGGACACACGTGCTGGACACAAGTGCTGGACACACGTGCTGGACACAAGTGCTGGACACAAGTGCTGGACACACGTGCTGGACACAAGTGCTGGACACACGTGCTGGACACAAGTGCTGGACACAAGTGCTGGACACACGTGCTAAACACAAGTGCTGGACACACGTCTGGACACAAGTGCTGGACACACGTGCTGAACACGAGTGCTGGACACAAGCGCTGGACACAAGTGCTGGACACACGTGCTGGACACAAGTGCTGGACACAAGTGCTGGACACTAGTGCTGGACACAAGTGCTGGACACACGTGCTGGACACAAGTGATGGACACAGGTGTTGGGCGCAAGTGCTGGACACAAGTGCTGGATTCAAGTGCTGGACACAAGAGCTGGGCACAGTGGGCGGTAGAGGACTTGTTAGGGCAAGTATTGTGAGCCATTGGACACGTGCCCCGGGGGTACAAAAGTCCATCTTTTTTCGTTCGGTCGAGGCGGAAAGCGCTCGGGTTCCAACGTTTACAGCCCATTTCGAACCGTGAATGTCTCTTTTCGCACCGATGCCTGGGACCGAGTTGGGGATTTGGGTATTCATTTTACATCATTGCTAGCTTCATTTCTCTTCATGATTTCTGCATTTGCATGAAAACTTACGAATCATGTTTTATCTTGATTTCCCAACATTTGTGTGGTGTTGAAAAAGAGATACGATTTTGTCAGGTTGCAACTGTGAAAGTGTCGGAGACCCTTTTGAACACTGAAACGATATTGCAAGTGTGTTGTTTGTGAGTTATGAAGCCCTTTTATTGAAACCTTGGCCTAATTTCACATCATAAATTTATTGAAGCGAGACCGACATTTAACGGTTGATAATTAACTCTCCAATTGTCAGACCGGCATCGCTTGTCTCTTAGCGTTCACCTCTTTAACCAATTAACCAAACTCTGTACTTTCTCCGCAAGTCCGATCGGAATGCTGATATTTTTATCAATAGTCAATATTTTCGAATTCCGTGTCATTTCGTACGGCAATATTCCATCATGTGTTCTAAAAGCTTTCTCTGGAAAATAATCAATTTGAATCTCTGTGCAATCATCGATTACAAAACAGAATAGCTTTTCCCAGGTGCGCAGACAGAATTTTTCCAGGATTTTAAATTTTTTCATTTGATGAGTATTCCGGTGTAGGGATTGGTAGGTGTGGGTGGAGAAGGGGGGTCTTACATATACATATAGGCAGAGCTACTAAACAGGCTGCCAGCCAAGTCAGCCAGTCTCGTCTTTTTTTGTAACAGTCGACTGAGCTGGGCAGTGTGTTAAGAGGAATAGAATTTGAATGGTTGATGAAACAATCACACTTGTACATCTATGTAGAAAGACTCATCTATCTATGGACATCTACGAAGCTAACACACTTGTACATCTGTGTAGAAAGACTTATCTATCTATGGACATCTACGAAGCTAACACACTTGTACATCTGTGTAGAAAGACTCATCTATCTATGGACATCTACGAAGCTAACACACTTGTACATCTGTGTAGAAAGACTCATCTATCTATGGACATCTACGAAGCTAACACACTTGTACATCTGTGTAGAAAGACTCATCTATCTATGGACATCTACGAAGCTAACACACTTGTACATCTGTGTAGAAAGACTCATCTATCTAGGTATATCCAACGATATCCGTTTTATGATTGAGCTCGAGTTGAAAACGTCAATTAACTGCGAAAAAGTCCCGAATTTTAGATTCGGGACTTTTATATCCCCCTCGAACGAGATGTCAATCAATCGCAAAACAATTTTTTGAGAGCACTTCAAAATATTGAAAATGATCATGTCCCTCGCAAAAACGGGTGAACAGCAGTCAATCAGCTTAAGTTCTGGAAAGGAGAGTCGCAGCGCCTTCAGTCGCAAAAGAAATCAAAGCCCTCCATTAAACAGAAGCACCCACACGACGATGCAGCAAAAAATGAATTCAAAATTCTAAGACGGTTTGAAACGAAAGAAAAAAATACAAAAACTAAATTGCGGTCAATGCCAAAACTAATCCGAAACAATTTTCCAGTTATATATCGAGCAAAAAAAATCCAAATCTGTAATTGGCCCTCTTGAAAATGATATTGGTGAGCTAAAAACTGACGACACTAAAATGTGTGTCCTGGTTGAGCAATTTTTCTGCTCTGTATTTACCTTAGAGAATCCGGATATTCCTAATCTTTCGGATATTATAGCGCAAAAACAAATTGAAGCCCTCAGCACAGTGAACTTTTCCCCTGGCGAAGTTATCAAATATATAGAAAAATCAAAAATCACAAAATCTTCAGGTCCAGACCAAGTTCATCCCAGAATACTGAAAAAGACTATGAACAAAATTGCCGAACAGCTAGCAAACCTTTTCATCCAATCTCTCACAAATGCTACCTGCCCCTCTCAATGGAAAGAGGCCAACGTCACCCCAATTTGTGAAAAATTGAACAAAAAGTGTCACGAAAATTATCGTCCAATTAGTCTCACCTCAGTGATTGGCAAATTGATGGATAGTTTGATCACGGATAAGATTACAGAATTCTTAGAATGAAATCAGTTGATTGGTGACTCTCAGTATGACTTTAGACGTAATCGGTCATGTCTTTCTAACCTGCTGTTTTTTTCAAGAATATAATTAAATTTCAAGACGCGAAATTTCCGGTCGACATCATTTACCTTGAATTCAAAAAGCCTCCGGTAGAGTTCCTCACAAGCGCTTGGTTAGTAAATTGTACAGCATCGGTATTCGATGTGAACTCAATAACTGGATAAAATGCTGGCTCACGGACAGACGGCAGCGAGTCTTACTTAATGAAGCTTCCTCCGATTTGGGTAAAGTTACAAGCGGCGTGCCACAAGAATCTGTGTTAGGTCCGATTCTCTTCATAATATTCATAAATGATCGATAGCAACGTACTCTCGAACATTAGTAAGTTTGCAGACGATACCAAGCTTGATGGAAAAGTGCAAACGCAACTCGAACGTGAGCAGATCCAATTTGACTTGAACAAAATTGTTGATTGGTCAGAAAAGTGGCAAATTAAATTCGATGTTGACAAGTGCATAGTTATGCACATTGGTCACCATAGCCCTGAACACGAATATTCAATGTCCGAAAGAAACTGGTACCTGTCACCGAAGAGAGAGATCAAGGTGTCATCATTATTAACGACTTGAAAAGCAGCAAGCAATGTAACGATGCTGCCGAAAAAAAGGCAATAAAATGTTAGGCATGATGTCCCGCACAATCTCGTACAGGATCAGAAACAGCATGCGCATGTAATACAATGTATTTGTTAGACCACACCTTAAATACTCCGTCCAATTCTGGTCTCCATACCTCAGAAAAAACATTATTAAATAAGAGAAGGTCCAACGTAGAGCTACCAAACTAGTCCCTTCGCTGCGCAATAAATCGTACAAAGATAGACTGCGCGAACTCAATCTTGATTCGCTAGAGAAACATAGAGTAAGAGGTGACATGATCGAAGTGTGGAAGATTATGAAGGGTAAGGAAAACGTCGAGTGAGCAAGCCTTTTCACATTAGATGCGAACGGAGTAACCAGGAATAGTGGATTCAAAATTGTTAGCAAGCGTTTCACACTCGATATCACGCGCAATTTCTCCACGTATAGGGTTGTCGAAGAATGGAACAGACTTCCCGCGGAAGTTGTGAAAAGCGAAACAATCGAAACTTTCAAGTCACGGCTCGACAAATTCGGCCAAAATCGGCGCTAAATAGATCCCATCTATAGCACTTTCGCCAGTATATTCGTGAAAAATGGTGTCCGGCATTGACACCCATACGGTTAAATTGGTGGCCGGCATTGGTACCTGCTCATTGCAAAACGCTGTCTAGCAATGAGGCTGGCCAGCATTGGTTTAACGAGGAATGAAACTGTGACGATCTCAGATCAACACCGTGTGTCGGTGGCTTTCCCTTCAGGTGCTGATTTGAGTTGTATCGAGTATCATCGTTCAAAGCCTTTTCCTTCTATAAACATTCCCTTTCGTGATCTATTAAAACAGAAAATACAGAGACACAAGATGCTATCTTGGACGTTCTACTTCAGAACTAATCTTCTTACTAGCAAAAGGCAACACAGTTTGGGCCAAAAGTCCTGTTGTTGTCATCTTACACTTGTAAACACTTGTAATCTATGAAACTAACACACTTGGACATCTATGAAGAAGAAGATTATCTATCTTTGGACATCTATGAAGCTAACACACTTTTACATCGATGTAGAAAAAGCTGATCCATCTATGGACACCTATGAGCAAACACACTTGGACATCTATGTAGAAAATGCTCATCTATTTATGGACATCTATGAGCCAACACACTTGGTCATCTATGTAGAAAAAGCTCAATGAATGTGTTCTGCGCCCGAGGGTCTTAGTCATGAAAAGATGCAGTCTATAAATTGGTTTAATTGACTTCCCTTCAATGATAATTATATGTTGCAATGCATCTTCAAATCAGTGTTTTTGTTTGTTTACTAATACACTGTCAACATTGAAAGGTTTTTGGATCATTATCTTTTGGTCACTCAATAAGAAAACGACAGCGATCACTCTAAATTTCTCAAGAACCTAATGGTTACCATAAATATTATGAAACGGAGAGGGTTCCTTCGGAGAGGATTCCTGGTATTAGGTCGGCTGGCAGGATTCCTGGTATCAGATGGCCCATGCAGCGAAAAAGATGTCGTTGCATCGATAATAAAGAAATTCGTTCATATTAAACTCAACGCAATAAAAAATGAATGCATTCCAATCACAAACTATTCCCCTCCGAAAGTAAGAAAAACCTTTCATGGAATATCCAGCAGATCCTGTTTTTTTACTTATGCATTTCAGAGCATCCAAATTTAACTCTGAGAACATTTCCAGTGAATTTCATCCTGGAGGAGATTCTCCGCCAGGCTGAGTCTTTTAAGAGAACCGTCTCAGGACTCCGTGTTTGCACGAACATTTTAATATTTCAAGAGCTTCTAAATCTCTGATGACTTGTCTTGGCAGTCTATTAATAGCAGGCTCATCCGACCGCATCCTCAGCTACCAGTCACGCCCACTCATCTTTCAGTGACAGCCCGTAGGAATAACTCAACGGGATGGAGAAAGGATCGAGTTGTGCAGCAGAGTATCTTTTGGTCGATCCTTCACGTAACGGTGGGATGGCTTCGTCGACTTGTCGCCCTGGCTTGGGCTATCATTAATAAATTCGACCGAGCAGCCAACTATCATCGTGGTCATCAAAAGGCCTTCCAAAGGGCTCAGGATGCATGTGCAGTGAATACATATGTATATGGTCTTCCTCGTAGCTTTAAAAACATGGCATTATGGCTCTCCATTCCGCGGCTTGTGTACCCATTTGTAACTGTAAAAAACTGGGGAATATTTGGCCCACCATTACACGGTTGTTGTACCCACTTGTAACTGTAAAAAACTGGGGAATATTTGACCCACCATTACACGGTTTATGTACCCACTTGTAACTGTAAAAAACTGGGGAATATTTGACCCACCATTACACGGTTTATGTACCCACTTGTAACTGTAAAAAACTGGGGAATATTTGACCCACCATTACACGGTTTATGTACCTACTTGTAACTGTAAAAAACTGGGGAATATTTGACCCACCATTACACGGTTTATGTACCCACTTGTAACTGTAAAAAACTGGGGAATATTTGACCCACCATTACACGGTTTATGTACCCACTTGTAACTGTAAAAAACTGGGGAATATTTGACCCACCATTACACGGTTTATGTACCTACTTGTAACTGTAAAAAACTGGGGAATATTTGACCCACCATTACACGGTTTATGTACCCACTTGGAACTGTAAAAGAGCGCAAATGTTTGGCTCTCCATTGCACGGTTTGTGTACCCACTTGGAACTGCGAAACCGGTATGATTTGCTCATTTAAATGCCCAACATCACCATATGTGTATTTTCAATAACTTCACAACTTTTACATGAATACATAATTATGGGAACGTCTCCAATGTGGTGGGAAAGATGTAATATGACGACCATTTTCGACGATGTTTATTGTTTCAATTGCTCATTAAGACATTCGACGACTTTGATTTAAACTTTTTCCTCGAAAACCCTATGTTTCCTGCGCATGAACATAAAACATAATTTCACTAAATTATATCAATGAATCAAAGTAAATAAATCGCATTTTTACCTTAAATGCTGAATATTATTTTCATCAGTAAAACATATGACCTTCAAGTCAACACGTATCAACGTCAAATTTATGGAGAACAATTCTGAACAATCCAGCTGCAGTACGCTTTCGCCCAATGCAGCGTGGGGGGGGGGCTTCGTTGTTTGTGACTTCGAGGGAAATGAGGCCTGAATCAGATCAAATCTTTGTTGGTGGAGGTGATGAAAAGCGACTGCATAGACACAGACACTGTTTATTTGTGGTATGAGGTGACGAAAAGCGACTGCATAGACACAGACACTGTTTATTTGTAGTATGAGGTGATGGGAAGCGACTGCATGGACACAGACACTGTCTATTTGTAGAAAGAGGTGATGAAAAGCGACTGCATGGACACAAACACGGTGTATTTGTAGTAAGATGTGATGAATAACAACTGCATAGACACAGACACTGTTTATTTGTAGTAAGAGGTGATGAAAAGCGACTGCATAGACACAAACACTGTTTATTTGTAGTAAGATGTGAGGAATAGCGACTGCATAGACACAGACACTGTTTATTTGTAGTAAGAGGTGATGAAAAGCGATTGCATAGACACAGCAGACACTGTTTATTTGCAGTAAGAGGTGATGAAAAGCGACTGCATAGACACAGACACTGTTTATTGGTAGTAAGAGGCGATGAAAAGCGACTGCATAGACAGACACTGTTTATTTATAGTAAAAGATGATGAAAGGCGACTGCATAGACACAGACACTGTTTATTTGTAGTAAGAGGTGATAAAATGCGACTGCATTGACACAGACACTGTTTACTTGTAGTAAAAAGTGATGAAAAGCGACTGCATAGAAACAGACACTGTTTATTTGTAGTAAGAGGTGATGAAAAGTGACTGCATAGACACAGACACTGCTTATTTGTAGTAAGAGGTGATGAAGAGCGACTGCATAGACACAGACACTGTTTATATGTAGTGAGAGGTGATAAAATGCGACTGCATTGACACAGACACTGTTTATTTGTAGTAGGAGGCAATGAAAAGCGACTGCGTAGACACAAACACTGTGTATTTGTAGTAAGATGTGATGAATAACGACTGCATAGACACAGACACTGTTTATTTGTAGTAAGAGGTGATGAAAAGCGACTGCATAGACACAGACACTGTTTATTTGTAGTAAGAGGTGATGAAAAGCGACTGCATAGACACAGACACTATTTATTTGTAGTAAGAGGTGATGAAAAGCGACTGCGTAGACACAGACATTGTTTATTTGTAGTAAGAGGTGATGAAAAGCGACTGCATGGACACAGACACTGTTTATTTGTAGTAAGAGGTGATGAAAAGCGACTGCATGGACACAAATACTGTTTACTTGTAGTAAGAGGTGATGAAAAGCGACTGCATAGACACAGACACTGTTTATTTGTAGTAAGAGGTGATGGAAAGCGACTGCATAGACACAGACACTGCTTATTTGTAGTAAAAGGTGATGAAAAGCGACTACATGGACACAAACACTGTTTACTTGTAGTAAGAGGTGATGAAAAGCGACTGCATAGACACAGACTGTTTATTTGTAGTATGAGGTAATGAAAAGAGACTGCATTGACAGACACTGTTTATTGGTAATGAGAGGTGATGAAAAGCAACTGCATGGACACAGACTGTTTATTTGTAGTAAGAGGTGATGAAAAGCGACTGCATAGACTCAGACACTGTTTATTGGTTGAAAGAGGTGATGGAAGGCGACTGCATAGACACAGACACTGTTTATTGGTAGTAGGAGGTGATGATTTGAACCTCTATTGTTCCACGAAATCCCGTGGAAAGTACATTTATTATATCCAAGCTTGGGTCAAGCAGCTCATCAAGAGGCTGGTGAATTATTTTCTTCAGTACAAATGATAACGGCATCTGAGGGAAGATGGACTAAATCTAAATAAAGTTGAATTTCTAAAACAAAGACAACGCCTTCTGGGTGATGAACCCCACAATTCCTTCCCATTCATTTTTGCATAAATACCGATTAATTCGTGACAAATTTCCTAGGGCTTCATCCTATAGAGGTGCGTTCGGGGTGACGTCTCAGAGCCTGGACCAGCTGCCCTGCTGCTGAGATTAATGTTTCATCGGAGTTGAGGCACACCTAATAAATAACGCGTGGCAGTGTCAGTAGCTACTCGTGGTGCTATAGAACATGCAGGTATCCCAAACGAAGGTACTGCTCCTATACCCCCACGCCTGTACTATATAATTTTTTGCTGTCTCGAGACCACGAAGCAGATTTTACTGCCAACAGCAGTTGGTCCAGGCTTTGCGACGTCATCCCAAATGAACCAATATGGGAATAAAGAATTAATTATCATTTCTAGGCACCTCTAACAGAGAGAGAGAGTGTAATTGATTTTATTTGGGCTGATTGTGCTGCCACCTGGTGTAGAATAGTGTCTTCAATGCAATGCGACAAATAAGACGTTCACGATTGGTACGTTCGAGATGATGTCATACGGCTTGTGTTATGTTCTTTGACAAAAGTATGTGTGTAGGTATAAATAGTACCCAGTTATCAGGGACTTCATGCCCTTGGACTGTTTATATACCAGACCACCTTCAATTGACTTCTCACTAATAGCTCTCGCCCGGCCGGTACCCTCGGTGAGCTGAAGAGACGCTCACAGCTTGAAAGAGAGTGATAGTATTGGGTGGTAGCTTGTGTTTCATTGCACCCATTTTTTATGTAATGATCGCATTGTTTATTATTTTGCGAATAGAACTGATAATTATTTAGGTAGTATCAAATCAAACATTCCCCCGACACTTTTCTTCACACGAAAGCCTCGTCAATATCCTGCCTCATTCTTCTATTTCCTCCATACTATCTGTTTACTGTAAGTGTGGGGTAATTTTTTGTTGTACTGAACATCTCCGCCATGGTATCCTACAGACTCCGAGACTTATTAGGATCGTAGATGCATTAGTTGGAACTCGCTCATTAGTTCAGTTTGGAGCTTCTTTTTTCCTTCGAAACTTTGATAAGAATTACCGTGTTACATTCGCGTCAGCCCGGCTAGACCAGGCGGGCTAGCCCAGGGTAAACTAACACCGCTAACACTGTTGTTAGTGTACCCTGGGCTAGCCTAAACAAGGCAGGGAAGTTGAAGAGAAGCTGTCATGGGGACAGCAAGCGTCAGCCCAGCTAGACCAGGCGGGCTTGCCTAAGCAAGGCAGGGAAGTTGGAGAGAAGCTGTCATGGGGACAGCAAGCGTCAGCCCGGCTAGACCAGGCGGGCTTGCCTAAACAAGGCAGGGAAGTTGAAGAGAAGCTGTCATGGGGACAGCAAGCGTCAGCCCGGCTAGACCAGGCGGGCTTGCCTAAACAAGGCAGGGAAGTTGGAGAGAAGCTGTCATGGGGACAGCAAGCGTCAGCCCGGCTAGACCAGGCTGGCTTGCCTAAACAATTATTATGAAATCATTTATTTCCATCGTCTAGCAATGGGTTTTCAATTTATCTTACATTAAACATAACACTTCATTATCATGTACACTATTTGGATTACCGTAACTAATAGTTCAATTGAATTCGTCGCAGCCCATCGCTAGTATGCCGCCGGTTCTTATATTATGCAACAAATTATTGATTACAACATTATAATCAATGATC